>JAOUQT010333882.1:0-13254 GCA_025769995.1 Xyliphius kryptos | reverse complement strand
GCCACTGTCGCTTCGGCTTGCTCTTTGGGGGTTTAGGCTTTGGACTCTGTAAAGCTGCTTTGTGACGACACACTGTTCTAAAAAGCGCTATATAAATAAATAATTACTTACTTACTTACTCAATAATTCATTTAAATATACTATATCTTGTGATACTAATCACGTTCTGACACACATCTCAAACCTGAAGGGTAACTTCGATGTATCAGTCCCTCTCCCCAATAAATAATTACTGTAAATGAACCAAAACTTAATAATAGGTTAAATTAAAATTAAAGATAATAAATATAGAATTGAATACAGATACAGCAATAACGAACAAAAACTGAACAAGAATAAAATGAATATAAAACCTCTTAGTCGTCTTTCGACATTTCACCCTTTAGGGGTTGCCAGAAGTTAGATTTTGATGACTGAAAAAAATAAATCACTAATATTGTGTATTAACAGTAATATTGTTTATATTATTCTATTATCCAGGGGGCGCCACAGCTATGAACTCGTATATCAGACGCCGTATGCCCTTCCTGACACAACCCTCACCCTCTTCTGGGTTGGGACACACAGACTGTGGGGAAATAAAGAGCAGCTAATTCACCATAAAATCTTGTTTCTAGACTGTGGGAGGAAACCGGAGAACCCGGCGGAAACCCACAAGGACATGGGGAAAACATGCAAACTCCTCCCAAGTTCAAATGATTTATTTTTAGAGCAAGCTGAAGTGACAGCGGCAAGAAGAAACTCCATAGTGATGTTTTTTTTAGGAAGAAACCTTGTGAGAACCGAGACTCAGTGAGAGACTCATTGTCCTTAAGCGGCCAAGCATCATCACAGTGTAGGACAGCCGTGTACACATTGTGTAGACATCAGGTGTCCGTATTTAACAATTCAAAAATATATAAACTATGTAAGTCCAATTATAAATTAAATTTTAAACGATTTGATATTATGATTATCATTATAAACAATAATTATGGATTTAAGGTGAGGGTTGTGTTAAGTCAAGTCCGTTGGCCAAGTCTAATATGCGAGTTCATCGCTGTGGCGCCCCCTGGATAATAGAATGAATAAAAACAATATTACTATTAATGAAAAATAATCACAAAATAATTTTACAATTCATTAAAATCTAACTGCTTTACATTTTGATACAAATCACGTCCTGACAACAAAAAGCTCTAAACTAAAAAGTGACTTTGACCCACAGCTCGAATCTGATCTAAAAAAAATCCCAGATCCAATCAAACAAACCCGAATAAATAATAAAAAACCAAACTTAAAATTAAAATAGAAATAAAAGAGCATTTAGTAAAGATGCAGCAATACCGAACCCAAAACTCATTAAACAAAAATCTAATTGAACTAGTATAAGACAAAAACTAATCTGATTTATATTTAAAAAAAAAAAAATATATATATATACAAGCGAACAAACCTGAATCTGATTTAAAACAAACAGATCCGATCGAAACAAACTCAAATCAGATCTAAAACAAACACAGAGCCAATTGAACAAACCTGAAAATGATCTAAAACAATAGATATTATTATTATTGTTGTTGTTGTTGTTGTTATTGCTGGATGTTGGTGGCTTCGGTTAACATTTGTGTTGGTTGTTTTCTCTGTGTGTGTAAGAATTGTTTTGTAATAGCTTTTATTGTTTTATTGTTTACCTTGTGTAACCACTTCTGATTAGAAATGGTTACTGGCCAATCTGGCAACCCCATGCTCTCTCCTCCCTTCACGTGGAGCAACACTACAAGGTCGACAAAGTTCATTCAGCACCAAAATTTCACCAACTCTCCTTAATGACTGCTGAGTGTTTCAACTCTCCCGACCCTGAATCAGCTCATTACCAGCAGATCACCTGACTCTCACAGATACAGTTCCTGTCGCGTTATAGTTTCAATAAAGTTTCTTGTTTCTTCATTTAAATGAATTATAATCCTATTTCTCAGTCAGACGGTTAAAGGCGTCCAGTGAGTGACAGGACTCTCCCTGTCCCCCAAATTAAGCCACTGATCATCTTTAACGATTTGGTGCCGTGAGGGCGTCTATAAGGTCAGGCAGCAATCTCGGGTGAGAAACCAGGTCAATGTTCAAAGGTAAAGTGAAGCCAGGAAGGAAGAACATTTACATCGAGTTCAGTAAGAACAGCCGAAAACATCCTCATTCCTGCGTCCCGGATTCAACTGTGACCCGAAGTAGAGACACACATTTAGAACAAACACATCATCCTTAGTACAACTGAGATAAGAATCTGGTGATGAGAAACACACAAAAATAACTCTGCATGGACAATAGTATTAGGACGCACGTCTTTATCATTGACTTCAGGTGTTTTTATTGTGCCCCACTGCCACAGGTAGAAAAACGAAGAACCTAGCTATGGACTTTAGACAACTCTCCGCCTGATAGCATGGGAAAACAGTTTGGGGAAGGACCTTTTTCTGCTCTAGCATGACTGAACATGACTATAACAAGGATACAAGAGATACTTTGATATTTAGAGATTCAAAATTTTGAGCCCCTTTCAACCAGCATCGGTGTCTGACCTCATGAATGCAGGTGGAAGTGCTGTGTATGGGGAAGCAATACAAGCTCCTGTAGGTTTAAGGTTAAGGTGTCACAGGATCTACGTCCTTCATGTATAAATATTATATATATCTCTGTATGTATAAACGCCAAAGCGCTCACTCACCCACTCATCACTAATTCTCCAACTTCAAGAGTCTACAAGGCTTAAATTTGGCATCGTGATTCCCTGTTTTACATTCTTGGAAAAACAAAGTACTTCTCACATTCCTACGTTAGATGGTTTGTTCAATATCGTCATCAAACGCAAGAGCCCATACAGTGTGTCATCAGGGTCTTCCTGAGTACCTACAAGGCTGAAACTTAGCACTGTGATTACCTACCATGTCCTTGGAAATACAGATGTGTTCTCGCTTTGCTTCATTCGATTTTTGTTCGCTATCAACATCGAATGATGTATTGGTGTCCTCGGTAAACCTACCGATACTGTAAATTCATGTAGGAAGTCAACCGCGTGGACACCGCATGGTGACAACTCAATAATAATAGCTTTTTAAAAATAATAATATTAAGTTTCTAATAAGATTTTTTATTTATTCATTATTTTCCACTTATTTCTCTATGAAGGTTAAAAGGGGGTTCCCTATGCCCATTCAGGATAGAACGTTTCGGGTTCTGGGCAGATACAACCAGGACAGGGTGCCAATCTATTGCACACACTCACTCACACAGCCACACACTCATACGCACACTATATGGGGCAATGTAGAGCATTCAAGTTCCCTTGAATCCATGTTTTCGGTCTGTGGGAGGAAACCGGAGAACCCATAAAATACCCACACTGACACGGGGAGGACATGGAAACTCCACACCAATTGGGATTCCGAAATCCCCAGCGCTGAGAAGTGAACATGCTAACAACCAAGCCACTGTGCCGCCCTGCAAAGTTGTGTGTTTGGAGTTCTGTACTTTAGAAAAAATTCATGTAGTGTGGGAAAAATTTGGGGTAGAAATTAGAAGCGTAAACGCATTTTGTCGCCCTATAGGGTCAATTATAGGCCAATCAGCTGCACCTCTCCTGCAAGTTTGGTGTCTGTAGGACTTATGGTCTTGGATGCCCAACATGTTTTTACCCGAGAAAAATCATAAGAATAATAATGGGAACAAAAAATGTGAGCAAAAACAATAGGGTTAAAACTTGTGAAAGTTCAGATTTAATAGAACAAAAAAATCCAAACAGTCAACTTCTATAACTAAGAAAGTTAAAAATGTGAATTATTAAAAATCTCAGACTAATTTTACCTGTAACTTGTCCAATCGGCAATTTATGAAATACTGATTTCCCCTCACTGTATCTGATCAGCTGCTCTGTATTTGTCAGATGCATTATAGTTACATATAGCTGCTTCAGTAAAAACGCACTGAACAGACACAAGTCGACATACCGATGCATGTCCTTATTAGCAGTACCCACATTCCATTCCCGTGTTCCGTGTCTTTAATAGTCATTATTATATTAAAGAGATATTTGTTCATTCTTACATACTACTCCTCATACATTTCTATTCCACTTCTGTGAGCTGAGGAGCTAAAAGTGAAACGTTTTATATTAAGACACTGTAAATGGATATGAAGCGCTGCAGATCTGCTTCTTCTATTTATATAGACTCACACTTCAGTGTGTTTTCTTGCATTAATAGGAAATACATAAATAAATTATATGCGAATACATGAGCTGATGAGTGAAACCTAACCCCTCACCCACCTTAACATATCAGTTCTTCATGGTGCATTCATTTTTAAAAGCATAAAAAAAATTTTGTACATCGAGGCTGTATGTAGAGTCCCTGCACTGAATCCTATTAACCAGGTTTTCAAAGTATTTCCATCCTGGTTTTTGTTTTGGTGATCTGTATAGCAGGTCTAAAAAAATTCCAAGAAAAGAGCCACAAATTGGGTGTTTTTTTTGCTTTTCAGTCCCTCGTCACAAAATATCCGACTTTTTGCTACTTTGCCAGGATGAGTTTTCAGAGGTTAGGCCGACATGACGTCCAAACGCGTCTCCAATAAAACACATGATAGAATTGTATTAACACCTACACTATGCCTATGCCTCAGTGTAGGCGAGGCTAAAACTCAGGAACGCTGTAAGGAGAAGAAAAACTTGCAGAAAGTCAAAATGGCGGCACATTGCGAGGTTTATTTTGGTCAGGTGACAAAACCTCATTCACACAAACATGTCAAAAAAAAGTTAAAAGTTGGTTATTATTAGTGAAGATATATATATATATATAAATAAAATCATAAGCATGGTGTATGCAAATGAGAACTTCGTATTGCATAGGCAGCAAAATGGCACAATGTTTAGGACTCTTGGCGTACAGTCCCAGAGTTGAAATGTTTTCTCATCGCTTGGCTCCGGCAGTTTTCTAAAATACTACGTGAGAAGACTAGCTGCACATTTTTTTTTTAATTAGTTTGTCAGCTCTAAGAATGGTGTCCAAAGTGTTCAGTGATCCAGTGCTGGGATAGGCACTTCTTTACATGATGTATAGATAGATGCATTCACAAAAATTAGGAGCAACATAATCAATTAAGTACACAATGGTGATGTTGGATTCTGGAAAAGAAGTCAAACAACAAATCTTTGATTTCTTGTGTGTCTAGTTCATAAAAATAAGCGAAACTGACTTACCAATCAGCAATCTGAGAAAACTCTGACAGTTTGGCCCAAGATGACATCAAACTCACTGTCTTCATGTTGGTGTCGGTGGCTAAGACGTTTTACTACGTAATGTCACCCTTACGATTTACCAAAAAATGACCTTTTTACCATAACATTGTGAAGCTTTAACGTTTTATAGACTTTCCAGAGTTAATAAATAACATCTTAGATAATTTAAAGATGGAGGCACAGTGACTTAGCGGTTAGTACGTTCATTTCTCAACGCTAGGGTTTCCCAGTTCGAGTCCCGATATGGGTGGAGTTTCCATGTTCTCCGTGCCTGCGTTCTGCATAATATATTTTCCGGGTTCTCCGGTTTCCTCCCATAGTCCAAAAACATTGATTCCGGGTAAATTGAATGCTCTAAATTGGCCCGTATGGTGTGTGTGGATGTGTAAGTGAGTTTGTACCTGTATCTGCCCAGCGCCCAAGAAGTTCTCCCCTGGATGGGCATGGGGAACCCCATCGTGACCCTAGTAGAGGAATAAGTGGAAGATAATGGATGGATGATTTAAAGAAGGATGCAGTCACAAAAATAAAGTGCGACATAAGCACTCCCTCAAAAAACTGAAAAGTACACAGTACAATGGTGATGTTGGATTCTGAAAACGATGTCCATATAAGAACCGTAAACGAAGTAAAACAAATAAACTTTGGTTCCTTTTGTGTCCAGTTTATATCAATACACAAAACTGACCAACCAATCAGATCTGAGCGTGCTGGATGACGGCATGGCCCAAGATAACATCAAACTCGCCGTTTTAATGTAGCCGTCAGCGGCTAAGATGTTGTGATGTATGAGGTCACCTTACGATTTGCTGACTAGCTTCAACATTTTATAGACTTTCCAGAGTTAAAAAGCAACATTTTTGATCGGCTACTGATAGGCAATGCTTGAAAACGGTTTCTTTAGTGATAATAGTCTCAGAAAACATATTTGATTGAGTTTCCTCACTTAAATACTTAAATCCCTTTTTTGCGTTTAGCCAAACAAACTTGCTAACGACGTCCATGAAACATTTGCCACAAACGATAAGGTTAGTTAATTTAACGGGGTGTCCACACACCTGTGGCGAGATTGTAGCCGTTTATACAAAACATTTAAAAAGAGGAACTTCTTCTTCGCGAATCCCAATGCTTTATTTTCCAAATTTATAGGTAAAGCATATGGTGCCCTCTAGCGGTAAATCATATTTAAGACAGGTTATTACGCGTTTAGCACCGAAGGATCATGGGACTTGAAGTCGCCATTCTTAATAAAGAGTATTGTTTTAGGCTACGAGAATCCTGCCTATGTAAATATCAACAGTAAAGCGGCACCAACAACATATTATTAACCATTATTAACTAAATAAAGTTGTTCATGTTTTGCTAACTTAGCTTCTTGTGCTTCACACCTTTAAACACTATTTTCCGAATGTTTTTAACAATTTCTCTTTTAATTGTGTATAAAACAGAGAGATAAATACATAAGTTTTATTAATACAAGCTAACATTATATAAAACTTCCCTAATACTTATAAACGCTAATCATGATGGGATATAAAAAGTTATTTGAGGTATATGCAGTGTATGCTTTTGACCTTCCATCCATCATCTTCCATATATTTCTGTACGAGGGTCACGGTTGGGTTCCCCATGCCCATCCAGGAGAGAACATCTCGGGCGCTGGACAGATACACCCAGGACAGGGCGCCAATCCATCGCTGGGCACACACTAAATTTACCATGAATCCATGTTTTTGGACTGTGGGAGGAAATTCGAGACCAGGAATCCCCAGCACTAAGAGGAGAACGTGCTAAGGATTTGTAGTTGGAGGAAGCATTCTGCTCCCTAATGCATTGTCCACAGTCCACAATTGATGTTAAAACATAAAAGTGTATAATTACTTCAATTAGATCAAAAGCTACAGGGAACATTCAGAGAGTACAGTGGTACCAGGAACTGGACGACAGTTACAGTAACAAGTCATTTAAGTTATGTACAACAATACAGTGTATATGAGCCTAAACCTTCAAAGATTCAAGAGTTTATTGTCATGAGCACAAGAACCAAATGTCCTGCAGGGGGTGATAGGGCCATTTCTGTGATGGTATGGGCCGTTTTCACAACCCTTTGAAGACTCTTGCAGTTTTGGGCGGAGCAATTTACAAACCAGACTGGTAGGCTGGTAAGAATACTTCCAATGATGCGTCTGTAGGAGTTCCACAGGCTGACACAAGGTCCTTATTAGGTTCATATGCAGCCACACCTTGCAACCAGGAGTGGTCCGCCCAAGTGCCGTCACTCCATGCGGCAGTGGGCCAGATGAACATGGGGGATGTGGGCCAGAAATGGCCCAGACTAATGTTTTCGACATACAAGGCATTCTTGCCTACAGTGTTTGACTTTCATGTATTAGGTATTAGATTTGGGACCCAACTCCAGTCTGTAACTGTGTGTTGACAGGATTGTTTAATGTGTGTTGCTCTGGATAATGATGACGCCTATATAATATAAAAGAGAGTCGTTTATTCAAAAACTAGAACCAATTTTACAATGTTTGCAGCAGCTAAGGTCTCTTTATTGACAGAACGGACACAGAAGTTCTTGTAGTAGCATTAGTTACATAATACAAAAAGTAACATGACATAAAACAAAAAAATACACATGGGGTGAACAAAAGGATACGAAGAAAGCAGAGAAATTCACCAACCGAAGGGTTTGGCAACATACAGAGGATGTGATCAAAACAAACAACAAAACAAGATCCTGTGGAGGTAAACAACTTAGCGACATACGGGATGAGAGGGTTAGAGAAGGATGGAAAGAACCATCCAGACCAACAGGTGGTGCACGGTCAACCAAACTGCAACTGGTACAATGCCAGTGGTCGGTAAGTTTGAGCCATGCATTGTGGTCCACGAAGTTCATCCCTAAATGAAGTTATTTCTGTGGCAAAAGTCATGTATTAGTTTCAGGAACCCCAAAAAATCCTTCAGATCATCCTCGGGGACAAAGCTGTTCAGAGGCCATCAGTACCTCCATCTCACAGCAAATACAAGATGCTAATTTGCAGAACAATCTGAACTCAGAAAGGCCAGAAAGATCAAAGGCACGAGATAGGAGAGTAATGGCAGTTCAGTGCATTGAAGGTTGCATAAACTAAAGCAGCATCCAGGTGGGGGCGCACCATGTATACATCCACTGCCTAGAGTGTTGCTCGACAACCTGTTGGTTATTGTTTTCGTTTTTTTTGTTTTAGGTGAAAAAAATCGGTGTAATACAATGCCAGTTTGACATTCTCCAAAATCTAGCGGAAAGCGTTCCCAACTCTAATCTTCGTGCTGGTCAGGGGTCCATCCACTTCTGGCTCTGTAGTCTGATTTAATGATGATACACAACATGTACATGATCCACTTCAAATCCACTCCTCCTACACGTTTGTGAGATTTCCACTTCCCTCATCACTACTCCCACTTTCACCACTGCCCTCCTTGGAACCACTATTGTCCTCTTTCTCCGTGTGTTTCGATGATTCGGTCGGTGGCTCAGGTTTGTCGGTGATCCATTTGCATTTGCCGTTGTTTCCTCGGAGACACAAATGCTGCTGACTTTCTTTATTGTAAAAATAGCTTGTATTCCAGACACACTGGTCCTTGGAATCGCGCTGGCAGTGTGTGTCACTGTAACCACAGTGTTTAAGCTTAAAACAGAAAGGAGAAGTGAGATGGTTGGATATATGAACTTTTATCATCATGAATAGCCAATAAACTTAACATGAACCTACATGGCATTCACAGAGGTGTGAGGAGCGGAACTTTATGCCCTCCAGCTGAACTGGTGAAAGATCCTCCCATCGCTTCCTAATATTGCAGAGATGAACTCGAACTGTTCCATCAGAACTTAGAGATCCTGCAAACATCAAACACAGAGGATGACCATCAGAAAGCTTCACGCATACAGCAGTACAACTTCACTTTAGTGCCAGCTGACTGATGTCTTTTAAGGGTTCTGAAGCGACTGGAACCAACATTCATTCATTCATTATCTTCTGCTTTATCTTCTAAGCGAGGAAAGGATGCCAGTCTATCGCTGGGCACACACTCACTGATACACTTATTCCTCTACTAGGGTTGCGGTGGGGTTTCCAATGGTCATCCAGGGGAGAACGTCGCCATTTTGGGCGCTGGGCAAATACACCCAGGACAGGGCGCCAATCCATCGCTGGGCACACTCACTCACACACACACACACACACACACACACACACTATACAGGGCAATTTAGAGCATTCCATTTACCTGGAACCCATGTTTTTGGACTGTGGGAGGAAAACTGAGAACCCGGAGAAAACCCACACGGACACGGGGAGGACATGGAAACTCCATCCAGATCGGGATTTGACCAGGAAACCCACAGCGCTGAGAGGCGAACGTGTTGACCACTAAACCACCGTGCCGCCCTACACAAACTATATTGGGACAGTTTAAGGCAGCCGATCTACGTTTTTGGACTGTGGGAGGAAACCGGAGAACCTGGAGGAACCACTGGCCGACACGGGGAGAACATGGAGACTCCACCTACATTGGGATTCAAACCTGGATCCCCAGTGCTGCCCTGGAACTAATTTACTAACTAAATATTAGTTTATAATCTTCTATACCTATAAACCCCAAAGCCCTGACTCATCTCTAATTCTCCTTCTTCCCAAGTACCTACAAGGCTGAAACTTGGCATCATGGTAACCTACCATCTCCTTGGATAAACCAACAGGTTCTCACTTTCCTACGTTCGATTGTTTGCTATTGCCATCAAAAATCCCAAATAGATCGTCTCACACTATGATAATACCTTCATTTGAAATATATAACCTCTAAAGCCATCACTCATTCATTTGCTTTCAACATTCACGTTGTTAGGAAGTTCTCCACCGTAGCGCAGCACGGCTATTCCACTAGTATATAATATATACCTGTATATTCAGGTTAAACCGTGTTGAGTTGGTTTCCTGCGATGATCATTATTAATACAGAGTGTGGCTCTGAAATGCTGACAGTCTGGGGAGCCCCCTTGACTAAGTACTCTGAGATTTCTGTCCCACTTAGTTACGACTTTAGTTGGCGCTGTATCCGATGAGCAATACAAAAATGCATGCAAGATTGTAGATTTGTTTGAACTCTCATACCTGAAAGCAAGTATTCAGCTTTGTTCTTGGCGTCCAGTTTAATTCCACACATTGAGTCCATGGATGCGGTGTAGACGTACTGAATATCGTTCACTCTGTCAAAGCCCTTGTACATCTGCAAGGTAAGAAAGATGTACACTGTCACGGCGGTGGTTCAATAAAAGTCTGCTGGGCTGTCACACGGTGTCACACGTCATTCATCATGAGGGTCTAATAAATCTGTGCAACTGTAAAAATTGTGCGACCGGTCACAGCGGCCCCGCTATCTGTATACATACAAAACAACAAGTTGCAACCTACTTTTATAAAATACAACCCAATTTAATTTATTTTCAGTTTCAATTGCAGGGTGTGGTAGGTTGTGTTAATCTGTAGGTTGTGGGTTCAAATTCAAGGTCTACTGAAATTACCAATGTGGGCCCTTAACCCCTTTTTGCTCCAAGGCTGTTGTATCAGCCCTGTGTTCTGACTTCAATTAAATTGGGATAATTGTAAGTCGTTTTGGATATAAGCATCATTTAAATCAAAGTTAATCCAGTTCATTTGTCCCAGAGACTCCAAAATACATAAAAACCCATTTTATAAAGAATAAATGTATAGTTTATATATGTCTTTACAGAGTTCTGAGCCTGAACCCTCAAAGAGCGAGCCGAAGCGACAGTGGCAAGGAAAAGCTCCGTTATGTTGTTTTTAGGAAGAAACCTTTGGAGGACCAAGGTTCACTGGGGGACTCTCTCTCCTTGAGCCGGGGTGTGTGATGGGTTGCTGGACCCTTGTTTGATCCCATGATGGCGCTAAATGTAATGCATTAACTTTACTTTCACATTCAATCATGCTGATTCAATTACAAAACAAAGACGCCATTTTCGCCAAGAAAATCTACAAACACAAAATCAGATGATATCTACTGCCAGTGAGTTTCCATGTTCTCCCTGTGTCTGCGTGGGTTCCCTCCAGGTTCTCCGGTTTCCCCTCACAGTCAAAAAACATGGATTCAGGGTAAACTGACTGTTCTAAATTGCCCCTATGTAGTCTGTGTGATAGACTGGGCGTATCTGGATGCCCTGTCCTGGGTGTATCTAACCAGCGCCCGAGAAGTTCTCCTGCGGGACCCTCATAGATGCATAAGCAGAAGATAATGAATGAATGAATAAATGACTCCGCTCCAGAACTGTGTCGTGAACTTAATAACTAGCGCTCTGGGATCTGACACCATAATGGAACTGTTCCAAAACATGGAAACAACGAAACGCTCCAAATGCTGGGTGTCATGAAACTACAAAAACCAAAATCCTGAGGAACATACTTGCTCTTCGGCCCCTAGGGAGGTTTGCATACTCTGTGCAACCACCAAGACGTGGCTCAAGATGTCTAACTACCTCAATGTGGTTCCAGCAGAAACACCAGTGGCCAGGAGTGGTTAGCGTTACCGTGCACAGAGGAAACGTATATTTAGGTGACGTGGAAGTTTGTTTTGTTCCCATAAAAACCCAACAAGAAGCAAACATTTTACTCTGTTTGCAGGAAACCTCATCACAGTTGCCAGTGATCATTACGTTTCATTTTTATCCAAAGCGACTTACAACGCGAGCGAGTAACGAGGGAGAGGGTCTTGCTCAAGGACCCTTGTTGGTAACGTCAATGAAGCTGGGATTTAAACCCACAACCCTGGGATTGATAGCCCAACACCTTAACCACTGAGAAACCAAGCCCTCCTAAAGTTCTAATAAATTAAATCTGACTGATTTGAAATGAAACATTTAACCACAGAGTTATCTCCACCTCTTACCTTGATTAATTTTATTTCATACTGCCTTTGATACATTGACATCGTCTTCTCTCCAGTGACCTTCGCCCGGAAAACTACCAACAACAAGAAGAATCATGGTAAATGCACTTTGTATTTCAGTGGTTTGCAGAAAATACAACAAAATACAGAGAAGTTTAACAAATTTAAACCCTGAGCTTCAGAGATTTCAAGATCAGGTTTATTTAAATGGTCAAGAACATTTCAGAATGTATGAATGAACTTTTAGAAAAGTGTGTGTGTGTGTGTGTGTGTGTGTGTGTGTGTGTGTTTATTACATACCCAGCTCAGCACGGCAGAACATTGACTGAAAGTGGTCACCCGCACACATACATCCTTCAGTAACTGGCTCCATTACCCATAATGCCAGGAGGCCCATTGTGAGTAGTTCTGCTGTGAGTCGTCCCATGGTTCCCGTGCGCAGTTCCTAAACCCGGATCCACTCTCTGCTCTGTGGAATAGATCTGCTGACTTGTGTCCTCAGGACTTTCTCTTCCACTCAGACTTTCTCTCTCTCTTATGTAAGCCTCCTCTCTGACCCTCCTACAGAGGCGCTCACTTCCAGGAAACAATCTCCTCCCCAAATCCGAAATAATAAATAAAAACCTTAAATAGCTTACCGTGACAGAACTTTCCATGTGACATCACTTCCTGTCTACATCTTACTGTAAATCCTTAATTTAAACGAGATTTACAGATAAACTTTATACATCACTGTTAGTTTTTTTTTTTTTTTTTTTTTAATGAAAATCAATAATTGGAAATAAAACACTACTATTAAAAATCCATTTAATATACCGGGTGGGCCATAAGTATGAATACACCCTGATAAAATGCAAGTGGTTGCTGATATCACCTTACCTGACCTAAACATTTGAGGCTGGGTGACGCGAATGGTGGCCCTCTGCAAAGCCGCCATATTGAGAACACATCGCCAATTGCACAAGAAAAACAATGGTGTGCTCATTTGTAACGTAGTTTTATACATTATCGAGTTATTGACACGTTTGCGACACGGA
>JAOUQT010333875.1:0-13255 GCA_025769995.1 Xyliphius kryptos | reverse complement strand
CGATGTACCAAAGATCTACCAACGTGCATCGTACGATCGACTGGTCCATCGCTGTCATTGTATCGGACACGCCTGGTTCAGATAGTCAACAAAAACCTGTTCAGTTTATGTCTTGAGGTCCAGCTGCTCCACTAAATGAGGATTTCGGAGCTCTGAACTCATCACAGTAACAGCGTTTAGAAATGTTGACATTATAAGTTATGAGCTGCATGTGTTACCATACTGGAACATATTCTTCTTTTGGACCGACAGCGTTGCAGTCCTGCAGGATGGACTCAGTTTATATCATGACTATTGTTAAATATGGACACATATATATATGATGCTGCCCAGCCGCTCAAGGAGGATGAGTTCCCCACTGAGCTTTGGTCCTCCAAAGGTTTCTTCCTAAAAAATTATATATAACATCATAACGGATTTTTTTTTCCTGCCCCGGTCACTTCGGTTTGCTCTTTGGGGGTTCCGGCTTTGAACTCTGTAAAGCTGCTTTGTAACATCACACTGTTGCTCTATAAAAGTGCTCTATACATGAATTACTTGGATTCAAGGTAAATAAAATGCTCCTAATTGCCCAGCGATTGCTTGGATGGATTGGCACCCTGTCCCAGCTCCCAAAATGTTCTTCCCTGAATGGGGACCCATTACCCTCATATACATTTCATTTATTATCTTCCGCTTAATTCTATAAAAAAAATTCTCCCAGTTGGGATGTGTAGAAGGTAATCCCACCCATTTTTGGTAAATCCTACTTGGACTGCTAAACTATTTACTATTTATTATTATTACTTCTGTTACTAATTATTTACTATTATATATTATTATTTAATTACTTACGTATGCTACATATGTTATTAAAAAAAATATCATTGTTGTTGTTATTATTATTATTATATTATCTTGTGTATTTGTCTTTTTACATATATATATTCTTATTTTTAAAAAATGTTTCTTAAATGTTATCGCCGTGGGAAAGTGAGGAACGTAATTTCAATTACTTTGTATGTCCAGAACATGTGAAGGAATTGACAAAGCCCACTTCTTCTACTTCTTCTTCCAAAAAACAAAGATCAGAGAGAGACTGAGAGCAGTCTGAAAACAGAGAGAGCTTTGTGTCTCTTTCTTAAAACCCGACCAGGATATCAGCTTTATGTTCATACAAACAGCCACAAGTTTCACACTGAGCAAATTCAAAATTGTTTTAGTTGTTATATGTTCTGTAAGTAACATTTAGGAACTTTTTTGGATGAAGGTTAATTTTTTTTTTAATGTAAAAAAATGCACCATGGCTCATAAAGGGTTAAAAAACCACTGCTCTATAAGAATACCTTCATTTGAAATATAAACTCCAAAAACGTCACTCATTCAAAAACAATCTTTCACGGCGTTATGAAATTCTCCCCGTAGCACAGCGCGGGTGTCCCGCCAGAACTTCATAAAGCTTTATAAAGGTGTTAATAATGCATTTTGAATGCTGCATTTATGTAACGTTACCTAGAATATTTACTGAGGTACATCTTGCGTTTGTGCTCTGACACATTTACGTTTAACGTGAGTTCCAGCGTCTTTGGTTCATGCGTATTACATGTCCTTGATCAACCCAGGGTCCGTGAGGGGTCACCCATTGTGTAGAACAACATTCGTGTTGCAATGCGTCATGACAGCCAATTAACAATCAGCAGAGCCGTATATCTGCCTGCACCTCGTCCCAGAGCTCCGTACGAGCCGTACATACCATTGTTTATAATTCTGGGGATTTTTTTGCCTCATTCTTCCGCCTGAACAACACTTCTGTGGTTCTGCCTTTACATTGGGTCGCATGCTGATTGTTCAGAGCGCCTCCTCTAGCCGACCGCAGTTGGTTTCACACGCTCAGGCGTAGTTCACATCAGAGCTGAGTGAAAACGTCAAGAACAAAATGTTTCCATGTCGTGGGGTGATAAAGTTTGCGATTGCAAAATGTACTTCCACTTCTGGGTGCATGTGTTAGATCTCTGGGTGTGTTCTGTGCGGCTGCGTGTTAAAGCTGCTGACATTTTATTTAAGTCCTATGGTGAATGTAAGGAGTCAGGAGTTTACAAACCGCAGCAAATACTGACATAAGGTCTTTCGGTACGTGGCCCTGGGATTGGATCTCCAACTCTAACAGTAAACACCCAGCACACACGTCAGCGGTCAGTATCAATAAGAATGTTTTCATGTTTTTTTTCTTCTCCTTAAGCCTTAAAGAGTAAGTTTACATATAAACCTATAAAGGCCAAAACCCCCAAAGACTCATCACTAATTCTCCCAGTTCCCGAGTACCTACAAGGCTGAAACTTGTACCATGTTGACTTACCATGTGCTTGTAAAAATTACTTCTCGCTTTCCTAAATTCACGTTTGTTCGCTATCGCCATCAAACGTAACACCTCGGATGGATTGGGGTCTTGGCGAGGACCTACAAAGCTGAAACTCGGCTCAGTCACTGCTTATTGCTTCCGTCATCGCAACCTACTGATAAATTCAGAAAGCGAGCGCGTGGACACCGCAGTCCCAACTCCCACTATATACATTCATGTATATTCGCCCCAAACCTCACTCTATAATAATACCTTCATTTAAATATATAAACTTCAAACACCATCACTCATTCAGACACAACTGTCTTTCAACTTTCATGTTCTTAGCAAGTTCTCCACATTGGCACAGCACTGGTATTGCTGTTGGAACAGTCCAAAACAACCCATTGAAACATTGACTCCACCAGACCCCCAAAGGTGTGCTGTGGTATCAGCCACCAAGATGTTAGCAGCATCTGCATAGATGGGACTGAAAAACCTAGGCTCGTTCGCAAACGTTTCGCTTTTCAAATTTAGCCAATTAATAATCAGAGTGCGTAGTTAATGGGGTTGAAATGAAAAGAGGCCTAAATGTTTTTTGTCGCACTATGGGGCAAAATCTAGGCCAATCGGTGTGAATTTTGTTATAGCACACCAGCCGCACCTACCCCTCAAGTTTAATGTCTGTAGGACGTACGGTCTTGGCCGCCCAACGGGTTTTACCCAAGAACAAAATAATAATAGTAAAAAATCGGAATGAAACCATTTGTGCTTGAAACCCAATAACAAACAAAAGCACTGTTGGAACTTCTGTGAATAAAATTCTTTACACGAAATGATATTTTTTATTGTTTTAAAGCCATTTGTGATTTATTGGATTGATTCTTTTTGGTTTACTGTAGCAGCACTCAAGCTCAAAGAAAGGAATAAAAACCAAAAGTTGGCTCAGTTCACATTACTTTCTGTTTTCATGGCTCTCTGATCGCCTCCTGCTTGTGCCCCGTCCCTCCAGTTACTCCACCTCCATGGGGCAGGACTCACCCGGATTTGTTGTCTGCCCAATGACACGCCTCCTGTTGGGCGTTTGAGCTAAAGCAGGCCTGGTCTGGAGGTTCAGAGTGAGATTACTCTTGTAGGAGCTGCTTCTCTTGTCTGAATGAAAGAGCTTTGTTGTTGCACTCAGACCGACATTCAGAGCCTCGTCTCCTGGAGAAGATCTTTCCTTTTGGTCTGATGAAAGCAGAGTTTAATCTGCAGACAGGATCTTGACTCTGGTTTTCATCCATTTCACCATGAGACTCGTGTATCTCCTGTTTCTGGGTGAGTCATGGGGCTTTTTTTAGGCTCTGTCTTTCTGGATGGTGGTTACATCATTTTGCAGTGAGGGCTTTACGTTATTAAGACATGCCTTTGCTTTTACTCTGGTTCAGTTTGTGATGTATAAACGTACATGGAGATGGAAATGCAGTCTGATCGAAGTTCCATTTGATTTTAACACTTTTGACATTTTTACACAGATTTATTATTCAAGTTACTGAATGGCAACTACAATCTTTTTTTTGTTTCAATACAAAAATGTGTCGAGTACAAAGGTTTTTATTTCTTTGTGTGATCTTCAGCAATAGAAATGATTTATAACGATGCCGAGAAGTTTCATAACTTGATGTACAGTGTGTCCCATAGAATAAAGGAAAATTGATTAAAGAAAGTTCATACTTTTGCATAAAACAACAAATGCTGGGTGTAATTTGGTGGAACAGCGATGACATTACTTCTCGATTTGATTTCCTCCCTTACACCAAACTTTAGATGAAGTAGAGTTGTGGTTTTGGTTTATTCATTCTTTTTTTAAGAAATTCATTTCAGATTTTTTTTGGATATAAAACGTAATAATTACCCCAGTACCATAAAGAGGGTGTGGCAGCTCAGGGGTTAGAGTGTTGTTAGCTGCCAGTCTGAAGATTAGGGTTTTGAACCCTGAGTTGCCAAATTTCAGTGGTGCTGTACCATGACTGACCCTCTGCTCTGAAACATTAGGAGTTTTTGGAAGTTGCTTTGGATAACATTTTGTGTTTGGTGACCTGATGAAATGTAAAAGATAAACTCTTGTCATTTGAAGAGCGCAGGAGATGAAAGTCAGGGCTATTGAGTTGGTAGAATTAGAAATACTGCCTTCCTCCAAGTGAGAAGGTCCCGGGTTCGAACACAGGTCCGGTTTCCTTGATGTATATGTATTAATGCTATGTGCTGATGGGTAAATTGAAGACATCAAATTGTTCATGAAGGACATTCAGTGTTGAAAAAAGTAAAATGGGTGACCCTTCTCTGCTGTTAGGCCTCATATAAAAAATAAAATAAAAGTCCTGCAAGAAAATATCTGCCTCAAAAGTCCTGGTTCAACACCTCCATCTGATATATTATTATATTTGACGCTATGGACATTAACACAGTTAGAATGCCGTCTCTGCCCAGCTGCAAGAACGTTTTGAAATGCAGCTTTGAATTGTGAACTGAGATTTAGAGCCAGATTTTTTCATCCAACATCAGTGTCTGATCTCACGCATGCACAGATGTACTCCAAAATCATGCAGAAAGCCTTTTCAAAAGAGTGGTGCTGTTGTAGCTGCAATAAAACGAGATGTCTTCTCATCCCCTGTGTGGGTGTCCGAATACTTTTGTCCATGTGGTGAATGTTTAAAATAAATGCATTAATCCACTATCTTCCACTTATTCCTCTACTAGGCTCGCAGTGGGGTTAACCATGCCCATCCAGGGGAGAACATCTCAGTCGCTGGGCATCTTAGGACAGGGCACTAATCTATCGCTGGACACACACTCACTCACACAAACACACACATAAACACACACGATACAGGGCAATTTAGAGTATTCAATTTACCTGAAATCCATGTTTTTTGGACTGTGGGAGGAAACTGGAGAACCCGGAGGAAACCCACGTGGACACGGGGAGGACATGAAAATACCTAGATTGAGATGCGTACTGAGAACCCCCCAGCGCTGAGAGGCGAAGTGCTAACCACTAAGCCACCGTGTCGCCCTAAATGCATTAATAATGGGTAAAGTACAGAGAACCGATGTCACAGTGTTAATTAAAAAGTCAATCACTAATAAAATCAGTGACCGGAAAGAAAACTCTGCTCATTGTAATGATCTGCAAAACAGCCTGCAGTGCTGCAAACTTTTACCTTGCACACACACTATTTTCTGATATACATTGGTGCGTCACGAGACCACAGGAAACATACAGTAAACCTCACCTATTTATAAAAACCTGTGAGAGTGTGACTCAAGAGCCATCAGTTCTTGAAAGGTAGAAATGAGAAGCACAGGAAATGAAAGGTGCCTCCATCTGTCTGTGACGGGACAGGACAGAACGGTGACGCCACTCAGGAAGATGAGCTGGGGTTTGGAAAAAGCAAACGCAAACAAAACACTGAGCAAGTGAAACTGTGGAGCCATAATGTGAGAGGCAGGAGGAGGAGGAGGAGGAGACTCCATGGAGGGTGAAGTGCTCTACGATTAGAACTTTAAAGTTTAACACTTAGTGCTTTGATTTATTCTCAGTACTTTTTTTTAAGTGCAGTGACACACACACACACACACACACACACACACACACACACATATACACACACTAAGTGACGTTAGCACACGTGACTGGAGCGGTAGGGAGCCTTGTACACCGCACCCAGGGAGCATTTGGGGTAAGGGGCCTTGCGCAAAGGCCTTTCAACTGTAATACTGGGTGGGTCTGGGAATCAAACCTTGGACCTTAAGGTTGCAAGGCTGCCTTAACCACAAACCTACGACTGCACATTCTTTTTCTAGTGTTCCCTTTTCCTTTCACTGCGCCGTCGTGTCCGACATTACGAAGGTCTTCTCTAATTATTTTCCATGGAAATAAAAATGTGCAAGCTTTTTTTTTAAAGTGAAACTTTCACAAAAGAAAATAGAAAATACAGCCAAAAATCAAAACATGAGGAATGAGCACGGCGGCAGCTGGTCAGCAATTAAGAGTAAAATAAAGCAGAAAATCCTTTAATAAGCAGAAGTCTGTTCTCTACTTCCACAGTCCGTGAGTTATGAACCATAGCAGAAGAAACAAATGTGGTAGAACGATTCCATTATAACAGAAATTCTCAACTGGTGGGCTGCAGACACATTCTGGGCGGGTTGTGAACAGCTTTAAAAAAAAATAAAAAAATGTATACTTGTCTTTTATCTTGAAAAAAAAAAGGGAGGGAGAGGCATGTGTTAGATGCATGCAGTATTCTTGTTGCAGATGAAAATTTACCTGGCAACAAGAATTTTTCTTTTTAAAATCTTGGTGTTTAGAAAAATTCTCAAAACCATTAAATAATGACGTCCTGAGTATGAGTCAGTAAACTCACAACAAACAAATTAGGATAAAAACGGAATTATATTTCAGTGAATAAAATGTAAATGAGCTGGGATGTCCACATAATTTTGCATCTTTAGTGTATTAACTGTCAACTGGTGCAAGAATGAAAGGGTTAAAGGCATTATGATGGGGGAAACATAAGATTTTGTTCATGAGGGATTATAGTAGTCATGGCAACCACTGTTTGTTGGGGGGGGGGTTAAGAGTTATTATAGTTGTAGTTACCTGTAATCATGGTGGTTTATAGTAGTCATCAAAAACCACTGCTCATGAGGGATTAACAATAGTATGGCAACCTGTATTTATGTAGGATTAATGTAGTCATGGCAACCGTTGTTTAAGCGATTGTAATTGTTATGCCAAGTAATTTGGAGGGGTTATTTTAGTCATGGTAACCTGTATTTATGAAGGATGTAGTCGTGGCAACCGTTGTACATAAGAGAATTTAATAGTCATGGCAATATGTATTTATGAAGGAATAATGTAGTCATGGCAACCGTTGTTTAAGGGATTATAATACTAGTAGTAGTTTGTGAGGGGTTATTTTAGTCATGGCAACCTTTTTTTTGAAGGATTAATGTAGTCATGGCAACCGTTGTACATAAGGGATTATCATAGTTGTGGCAACCTTTATTTATGAGGATTAATGAAGTCGTGGCAACTTCTGTCTAAGGGATTATAATAGTTGTGCAAAGTAGTTTGTGAAGGGTTATTGTGGTCATGGCAACCAGTATTTATAAAGGATGTAGTCGTGGCAATAGTGCTTATAAGGGATTATCGTAGTTATCGCAACCTGTATTTATAAAGGATTAATGAAGTCATGGCAACTGTTTTGTAAGAGGGTTGTTGTAGTCATGGCAACCGTTGTTTGTGAGGGAATCTATTTTTTTAAAGACTTTCTAGATTAGCATTGATTTGATTGAACAGATGTTCGGATCTGTAGCGTCTCTCAGAGGTTCGTGACGTCATAACAACCGGAGGTAACTCTTGAGTTTAAAGAGCACCAGGGTTCAACAGAGTGAGGCGCTTAACCACCGAACCATCGCTGCTTTTAAAATCCTATTTAAATCAACTTAAATAAACTTAAAGACGGAAATTAACGTCAGTTAAATCTGATGCAATAAAACCTGATGTTCAGAAGCCACCCACTGGGATTATAATCTGTCAGATTATTCAGCGTGGTTTCTACTACACTTAAAAAAAATGGACTCAAGTCAAGTGCACATCCCTAGATACACATTGTGTACTTCCGTTTGTTCTCTTGTGTGGTTTTGAGATGCATGTCGCCAAGCAGCTCGGTTGTTAACAACATGTATGAGAGAAGATTTCATAATAACTGCAGCAGTAAATACCAACGACACCTCTGAATACATGTTCAAAATATATACTGGATGCGCGATGCATTCATTCATCCATTATCTTCTGCTTAATCCTGCATGAGGGTCCCGGTGGGGTTTCCACACACACACACACTGTGCAGGGCAATTTAGAGCATTTAATTTACCTTTAATCCGTGTTTTTGGACTGTGGGAGGAAACCAGGAGAAAACCCACGCGGACACAGGGAGGACATGGAAACTCTACTCAGATCGGGATTCGAACCGGGAATCCCCGGTGCTGAGAGGAGAACGTGCTAACCACTAAGCCACCGTGCCGACCCATTATATTTCATATTACAAATATTATTAAATCATGGCATGGTGGCTTAGTGGTTAGCATGTTCTTCTCTCAGCGCTGGGGATTCCCCGTTCAAATCCCGATCTGGGTGGGGATTCCATGTCCTCCCCGTGTCTGTGTGGGTTTTCTCCAGGGTTTCCCGTTTCCTCTCACATTCAAAAAACATGGATTCAAGGTAAATTGAATGCTCTAAATTGCCCCAAGTAGTGTGTGGACGTGTGAGTGAGTGTGTGTCCAGCGACGAATTGGCGCCCTGTCCTTGGTGTATCTGCCGTTCCCGAGCCATTCTCCCTTGGATGGGCATGGGGAACCCCACCACGACCCTCATAGAGAGACTCACTCACTGACTCACTCACTTCCCGAGTGCCTACAAAGCTGAAACTTGGCTCTGTCATTCCTTATGGTGTTTCTGGAAAACCCACTGATAAATTCCCGTAAGAAAGCGAGCGCGTGGACACAACAACACAACAAACAACCGTGTGATCCACTGAACAAACCAAATATAGACCTTTTACATATGTCCCTTTAATAAGTGTACTGAGTCTCAGGTTCGTTTTCTGTAAATTAAATGATGTTTTGTTATAATAATAATAATAATAATAATAATACATTTGATTGCATCACACATACACCCGCTCCTCAGAACCACACCTGTATAATCCTGTTATAATCCCATATTAACACCGTGGATATTCCCATGAGGTCTCCTCCCCTGTTCACCACGGTAGAGGCAGGAGCGTAAACATGGGTCAGAAATGTAATCATTTACTAGCTGACCCGCAGCGTAGCATACGCCGTTACCGGTCCTGTTTCTGCCTCGCCACCATACACACCGGAAGTATTCATGTAGTCAGTGTATTGTTGAGCAGACTGTATGCTGATGGTCCAGAACCAAGAACAATGGAAAGCACATTTTTGAAGGTATCTCAGTGTGGGCAAACGAAGGGTACAGATATGTTGGTTGATGAATTTTGCTAAAAAAAAAAAATGCTACTGATAGAACGAAACAGTTACCTGAGGAATTAGTAGAACATCAAAGAAATTGTCATGCGAACTGGCGGCCATGGGAGGAAACAAAAGGGGGGCGGGGCTCCGTCAGGGGCTTCGGCTGCAAGGTGGTGGGGACTTAGTCCTTTGTGATTACTTTATTGTGCCGGGATAGGAATAAAAAGAATGTTCATGGTGGCTTTATTGCAGTGCTGTGTAATGAGCGTATGACCCAGAGCATGAAGTCAGTCTGTCTTTAAAAGAAAAACAAAAATGATTATAAATATTTTTAAACTACTAAATATAATCCCAGCGGTTAGCACATACACTCAGCGCTGAGGATCCAAATTTGTTCGTGTGGGTTTTTCGCGTGAGGTTCTCCGGTTTCCATCCATCATCTTCAGCTTATTCCTCTTCTTGGGTCCCAATGCCCATCCAGGGGCAAACTTTACCTGAAATCCATGTTTTTGGACTGTGGGAAGAAAACCGGATAATACGGGCACGGGGAGGACATGGAAACCCCACCCAGCTCGGGATTCCCCCAGCACTGGGAGGAGAACGTGCTAACCACTAAGCCATCGTGCCGCCCTGTTAATTTTTGAGTTAATTTTTGTAAATGTTTTCATGACCTTTCCCTTTAAATCTGTCTGCCGTCTTTGAGATCGGACCCGTTGATTGGACGTTTACAGCACCTGCATGTGACTCGCAGCAAAAATGAGACAAAGACAAAAAAGAGAAGGAGAAGTTATGAAAAGGAACAAATGAAACACCCATGTTTATACGAAACTGCAGACACGCACTGCATTCTGGGAGGTGTTGCTGCGTCGCTACGCTGTGCTCTGCTCCACTGTCCCACAGCCCCGCCCACTCAAATGGAAAAAAACAAAAGTCCATAAAATGTTCCAGTCAATAATCAATAATCAATTTTAACGTTTAGCTCCTCCTCCTGTTTGGAGGCTCCATGAGCTGTACAAGTTCAAACCTTCTCAGTAATCCAACTGTTTAAAAAGTTTAAGGTTTAATTTTTAAAAGGGGTGGCATGGTGGCTTAGTGGTTAGCACTTTCTTCTCTCAGATGGGTGGAGTTTCCATGTCCTCCTCGTGTCTGCATGGGTTTCCTCCGGGTTCTCCGGTTTCCTCCCATAGTTGAAAAACATGGATTCCAGGTAAATTGAATGCTCTAAATTTCCCTGTATAGTGTGTGTGTGAGTGAGTATGTGTCCAGCGATGGATTTGCGCCCTGTCCTGGATGTATCTGCTCAGCGCCCAAGATGTTCTCCCCTGGATGGGCATGGGGAACCCCACCGTGACCCTAGTAGAGGAACAAGTGTAAGATTATGAAAGGATGGATATGTGTAAAAGGATAAGGGGGGCGTGTCCTTTCTGGATCAGGAAAGTGCTCGGGAGATTGACAGGCGGATCGGCGCAGGGTCAGCAGTGATGCAGACTCTATAGCGGACTGTTGAGGTAAAGAAAGAGCTAAGCCACGGGGCAAAGCTCTCAATTTACCAGTCGGTCTACGTTCCTACCCTCACCTATGGTCATGAGCGTTGGGTAATGACCGAAAGATCGCGAGAACAAGCGGCCGAAATGGGTTTCCTTTGCAGGATATCCAGGCTTCCCTTTAGAGATGAGAAGCTCGGTCATCCAGGAGGGACTCGGAGTAGAGCGCTACTCCTGCCCATCAAAGGAGCCAGTCGAGTTGGTTCGGACATCTAGTAAAGATGCCTCCTGAGCGCCTCCCCAGGAAGTCCAACTGGGAGGAGACCTCAAGGTAGACCCAGGATATGCTGGAACGATTACATCTCCCAGCTGGCCTGGGAACGCTTTGGAATCCCACCAGTTGAGCTGGTGGAGGTGGCAGGGGAGCGGGACATCTGGGCCTCTCTGCCTCGGACAAGCAGAAGATAATAGATGGATGGATGAATGTATGTTTATATAGCTTTGTTTCACCATCTTTGACGCTGCTTTAATGATGCAAATTTGCCGTTGTGGAATAATAAAAGTCCTCAATCCATGGGATATGCATGATGGAGACCCACTCTCTTTTTTCCTGACACTGACAAAGACCCACCATTGTTTTGTTTCCACTGCTTCACATAAAACAACAATTCCTTAAACATTATAAACATTTCTGCATCAGGTAACTGTTTGTTTCTATCAGTCGTATATTTCTGGAACAATATCATCGACCAAACTGTTCTCTGGAACTTCAACACGGCTGTAATCTAGGGTTAGGGTTTGTCAACATTGGGACTCCTTCAGAGACGTGCTAACCGTTGCTCTTGCTCACAGAAGCATAATTATACAGTCTGCCCAACAATACGCTGACTGCATACATACTTCCAGAGTTAATGGTGGCGAGGCAGAAATTGGACCAGCAATGTTATACTGGGATAGGGCTCAATTATTGTCATTTATAAAAAACAAAGAGCATTGTTGTGAGCGCTCGTGTCCTCATCCAGCTGTCTGCTCTCTGGCCCTCCGCAGGAAGAGCGGGCTGAACGTCTCCAACCCGACAGCTGCCTTCTGTATGATGCCATCACAGCAACAATAAAAGGAAAAATGAGGGGGAGGAGGGGGGTTTTCGTGCAGCTCTGGTGCAGCTGTGCCTTCTGTTCGGATTTCAACACCAAACTCGAAAAGTTTCTAAAAAAGAACGATTATTTTACCGTAGGACGGATTTAGATCTGTTTTTTTATCAGCGTAAAAAAAAAAAAGACTGTTTTGAGATACAGAGATGTTTTTGTGGAAGTGGAATTGAAACACATATTTTTTAAAATGTTGTAATGACAGTAACCTGTGATTGCATCATGGGAAAGTCATCAGAGGTTCAATCGGGTTCTTATGTCATTGGTGGTGCAACAGTTAGAACCTTCACCTTACAGCAAGAAGGTCCATGGTTCGATTCTCTGAGGTGAACATGGGTCCTTCTTGTGTGGTTAATTTTTTCCCCCATGGTCATGGTTTTCCTCCTACATCTGAAGAGGTGATGATGGGTAAATTAAGGAAGTGAAGTATAATCAATCATGATCATCATGAACCTCATGAAATGCGTCATTAAGAGTCTTGCAAACCATCAGTTAAGAAATTGAGGAACTTTCTGAATCTCTGGGAGATTTTGCATCGTTTTCATTCAGAGCAAATTTTATTTCTGCAGTAACATTTTTTTTGGCATTATGTCCCTATGGGGCAATTTAGAGCAGCCAATTCACCTTGAATCCATGTTTTTGGACTGTGGGAGAACATCAGAGAGCCTGGAGGAAACCCACGTAGACATGGGGAGAACATGGCAACTCCACCCAGATTGGTAACCGGGAATCCCCAGCGCTCAGAGAAGAAAATGCTAACCACTAAGCCGCGCCGCCCTTAATAAAAAATGTTTCTATTTATTTTGATTTATTTTGGGTCTGAGGACGTTTAGACATGAGAACATGCTCGTTTTTAGGGTTTAAGGTTCTATAATCGTCATGTCTGACGTCTGAACTGTGGTTTACAGTGTGAGCCGCATTCCGCCATAGAACCCTTTATTTTAATAATTTAAAATGTTGAAGTAAATAAAACCACATCTGCTATGACAGTTCCTTAATATGTCCGGTGTCATGATGGGCCCATCCTGCACCTCTTCAGTCAACAGGTTTTGTTACGTCGGGACCCATGACCCCCCTGTACCTCCACATAAACCACTTTTTGATAAACTCATGATGTGGTTGGTTTAAAACATGCCAACCTGATAAAAGTCTATGCAGGTAACAATAATGAACATTTGTATGTTTTCCTCTGCAGTTGTTCTGTTACCTGGACGACCTGAAGGTGCTTCTGCACGTTGCCCACTCGGCCAATCATTAAACGG
>JAOUQT010333822.1:0-13259 GCA_025769995.1 Xyliphius kryptos | reverse complement strand
AAAAACATTACATCACATCATCTACCTGAACACCCAATCTATATATATCTAATGCTTTTAGTATTTCAGTCTTCATCATTGTTTGAATACTGTTGTCTGCATCTCACTCTTGTTCTTTGTAGGATAATAAAGCTGATGTTATTCTGAAGTATAATGCAGATGAAGCCCGAAGTTTAAAGGCATATGGAGAATTGCCAGAGCATGGTGAGGTCCACATGCATTTAAAGAGTTTATCTGTGTATGAAGATCATAAAGATCAAGCAATAGTCTCACACACACTACACACATTTTTAATGTGTAAATAAAATTACTGCAAATTTTAACAACTTCGGTACATTAACTGCTTGCAATGTATGCATAATGATGGCACAACACAAACATAAATTGACCATCTTTAAAGTAGGGTTATAAAATTGATGGATTTAAATTAATGCATCGATCATACAGCCGGTGATTCAATGCATCGATTCTTCACAGTAGTATAGATTAATGTGTACACATTAATCCTCCAAAGCTGCGGGTGGCGCTATCTCATTACTGTCTTTTAACTCCGTTTATACTTTATAAGAGGAAGAAGAATACACACTCAAAATACAGAATTGTCTTTTATTTAATATTTAAATGTTGCGTTTACATAATTTTCTAGTAGTAAATAGGTATAAAATAAGTGTTTATTGCCTTTAAATGATTAGTTTAGTTATTCAAATGAAGTTGTCTTTCACGTGTAGCTGACTTTGTTCCTGCATCTTTTTTTTTTTTTTTTTTTTTTTTTTTAGCTAAAATCAATGAGACCGACACATTCGGACCTGGAGATGACGATGAGATTCAGTTTGATGACATTGGAGATGATGATGAGGACATTGATGATGTAAGTAATGAAGCCAATGAACTGTCATCATTATTAAGAGCAGTTAGTCATGCAGGTTCTGTTTCTCTGGTAGATCTGAGACGTGTGGTTGGATTTCGACTGTTCTACTCAGCGCCCGAGTGGAATTGGAACTCCTCTAATCCAGCGTTCCTAGAACAGAACAACATTTCATTGGTCTTTTGATCTTTTTTAAATATACTCTCTCACTGACACTCACATGCTTTCTCTATCTTTTCATCCAAAGATGAAGCTGAGTAATGCTAATATTCAACATGCATATTTTTGTTAGTGTATTTATATTTTATTTCACCAGATTTGGTGAAATTTATATTCAGAATACAAAAAAAACACAGATTTACAATAAAAATATTAAACCTCAGTGCACTTATATTTGTTTGTGTGGCTTTAAAGTGTGTACCCCACAAGGGTGGGGGTGTGCGCACGTGTGTGTGTGAGCGTGAGGAAGGAATACAGTAGTTTTTAATTCTATTGATTTATTTATTAGAATGTTCTAAAATGGGTAGTTTATGGTAAGTAAATACAAATTGAAAAACACATGAATTGTTACACAATGCTATTCATTTAATGAATCTGAAGCCAGAATGGATACGCTATGTTTAAAAGCAGCAGTAACATTAAAGGTAAATGTCTTTTTGTGACTTATCAGCCTCTTAATTTGTTCAAAAGAAATGCCCACTTTACTTTTTTTGCATTCAAGTTTGCAGAAATTTCTACACAGCTGTACTGCAATGTCAACTGGGTTGTGAAACCACAATCCTTCCTTTTTTTAGACACTCAAGATTTTTGCAGTGTTTCAAGTTTCCAAACAGAAAGACAAAAGGGAACCTTACTACTAGTTGGCAGTGCGACCAGTCGCAACGCCCTTTGCCTATAGCGAGAAAGAAGCAATATTTCAACTCTCCTGTATGTCCTAGATATAACAGTGGAATTGACAAGGCATCTTATATGTCTACATATCCATTTATTTAAATTATTAGTTGCAGATGGATGTGTCTGCAAAGGCTTTTCTGAATATTAAAGTCTAAGTCTTGACTAGTTCTTTAATATCGGATGGGAGACGGCTGAGGTTATAATAATCAGGAAAGCTAATTCTGAGACCTCTCACATTTTAATCTAATGTTCTTTTTTATAATGAAAAGTAGATCAAAAGAAACAAATCAAGAAGACTGCTGTCTTTGTGCAGTCTACTGATGATCACACAAACCACCCAGAAAGTTCCTGTTTCCTAGTTTTACTGAATGGAAAACACTGCACTGAAACTTAAAAACATCCTTTCTGTGAAGCACAGTGGTAGTATCATGGTTTGGGCTTGTTTTCCTCCGGTAGCTATTATTGATGAAACAATTCATTTTGTGTCATGTTAGCAAATCAAAATGTCAGGACAACTGACTTGGTTGATGGAGTCCAAACTTTATAGAGATAGTTCCTTAATTTCTATAGGTTTGGTTCAAGAATGCGTTTAATTAAAGTGAAATTGGTAATAAAGTGGTCTTTTACAATGTAATCGCCGCTGAATGCTGAGTATCAGGTTTTCAGTTTCTTTAACCTCCTAGGACCTGGCGTCCACATGCCTAATGAAAAAAACGCATGCAATGCAAGAGTTTCGGGTCTTAGGAGGTTAACACACAAATACTGCCGTCTACTGACTAAATTACAGAATGCAGATTATAAAAAAAAAAACATCTGTAAAATACTTTGTTTAAATATCATGCACTGATATGAATGTGAAGTCAGAGATGTGCATTATTGTCAATGTCACGACTGGACAGACGGTTTAGCCAATTAGATTTACAGCCACACACTGTACAGGGCAATTTAGAGCATTTAATTTACCTTGTATCCATGTTTTTGGACTGTGGTGTACGGTGAACCCGGCGGAAACCCACGCAGACTTCAGAAGCACATGGAAACTCCACCCAGATTGGGATTTAAACCGGGAATCCCCAGTACTGAGAGGCAAATGTGCTAACAAGCCACCATGCCACCCAACATAAAGTTACATGAAGTAATTTTTTATTTATTTATATTGTTTCACACTCCACACTAACAGGTTTCATATAAGATTTAATTAGCTGCACTTTATAAGATAGTGTGTTTATTGGTAATAAAACATTTTAAGTTGTAAATGTAACTAATTGGTTTCTTTATTAGCCTTTAATTAAAAACACGGAACAAAAAAAATAAAACATATAGCTGATGGTGCCCCCCCACCCCAACATTGAAGTCGGCCTGTGGTGGTCATGGGTGTCCATTATGTTCATTTCTGAATGAAGGTATACCATAAATAAATATGTTTCCTTTCCGGGACTCAAACAGTCACTTATGTCTGCGAACAGTTTAGTCATGATGTCGAAAACGGTGCCACGGTGTGTTATGCAACTTAAATCTTCAAGCGCACTGTTTGTTTTATACCCAAACAAGTGACCCTAAAAGGGGACTATGAAGTCATTTGTAACACAGCCTTATTGAGAAACCGTCGCCCTGCAATTTACGTCACACTGTTGTGTTTTACGCCGCTGTGCAAAAATGTTCAGACCTTTTCTTCGCGTTTGAAGGTAAGATAATAATTCAGTTTGCTCTTTTGCTTTGACGTGATAAAAACATACCTGGTTGTTGTATTCGAAGTGAAAAAAATAACTGCAGCGTGGTTTTAAAAGCGCAGCAGAATAACATCAGTGGAGACTATGGCCCATCCATATGTCCAGGTTCAAAAGTATGTGAACGGCTTTTGGTGGTTAAAGGCTTTAAGGATTAAAGATTTGATAACGGAAAAGAAATTGCTGTCGAATAAAAAAACTGTCTCTGTACAAAATGTGTAATATAACACAGACACGTAACGTTTAGGCCACCAACCAAAATAAAAAGCAAAACCATTCGCTTTTAAGTTACCTCATAAAATCACACAAAAATTGCATTTGAAAACTCAAAGAAGGAATTCATATCAGAACTGGTTGCAGTCCACGTTTTTGTTTTACAGTGGTGTTTAAGAGTTTGTAGAATACAAACCTAGTAAATGTTTTTGTTTTTTTAAAACTAACATTTAAAACCCAATTTAAAATAAATAAGCATGCAAAGTGAATTTAAGAGCAATTCTTTAAATAACAGAGAAACTCCTCTATAAAGTAATATTCACATTTAATTGCATTTTGCTATTTTGCCCCTGAACATCATCACAAATTTAAAGAGAAAGGTCACCAGTAAATGGTGGTTACCATAGCAACGAGTATGCTGCACTGCCTCTTTCCCTCCCTCTCTTTTTTAAAATGACCAGTACAAAATTATTCATTATCTTCCGCCTATTCCTCTACTAGGGTCGCGAAGGGGTTTTTCATGCCCATCGAGGGGAGAACGTCTCGGGCGCTGGGCAGATACACCCTGGACACCCCATACATCGAATAGGACCCTGGAAACTATCGCTGGCCAAACACACAAATGCGCGCACACACACACACACACACACACACAGACTGTAGGGGCAATTTAGAGTAGCCAATTTACCTTGAATCCATGTTTTTTGACTCTGGGAGGAAACTGGAGAATCTGGAGGAAACCCATGCGAACACGGGGAAAACATGGAAACTCCACCCAGATTGAGACCACCAGATTGTTTCAGATTGAAACCAGGAACCCCCAGCACTTAGAAGCGAACATGCCAACCACCAAGCCACCGTTGCCGCCTGTGTACAAAATGATTTACAAAATTTTAAGAATATACAGTGGAACCTCTTTTTCGTTGCTAATCCGTCTGCAAACAATCGATGAAATCTGTGAAATCTAAGGCACTTTTTTTCTATTTGTGTATAATGTAAATGCAGTTAATTTCTTTTAAAGGCTGCAAAATTCAAAAAACACATTACATAGAGAATAAATGTAGAATTTACATCATCATTTACTCATCCAGATTTAAGGACTGGAACTACACGTTTTTTGTAAATACAAAATGTAATAATTAATGCAAATTATGCTATAAATGCTTTCTCATGGTTTTAACTTTCAAATACAAGGCTTTTATTGTGAAAGAAAAGTCTGCATAGCAGACTTAGGCATCCAAAGGGATGGTATTTACTTATTTGTTTACATAATGTACAAAAAATGGCCTTTGTAATAATTGTATTGTGGATGAATTTAAGGTCACAGATTACTAAGTAGGACTAATCTATGCATTAAATGTTTTTTTTAGGTTGGTGTTACATGAAGATAGTGGACCTTGTGTGTTCATAAATTTACCTCCACACCATGGCAAACTGTATTGTGAAATTTACATGGTGCGCTTGTCGCAATTATAAGATCCAAGTCCAGGACAGTCACGACAAATGTTTACTCTGTCTCGGTATCCAACATGCCAAAGAAGCTGTTTTGGAGTATGGGAAATGCCCGCATTGTGCTAAGATGGACTGGGGCACTTGTATCAAGCGTCTCACCAAAGTGCAGGAGCTGATCCACAAGGAGGCCCAACAGAGAAAAAATGAGATGATGCAAACGCTGCCAAAGCCTAAACCTGAGGTTCCGTCTGCCTCAGATCAAGGTGTACAATCAGCAGAATCGGTTTGTGCCACTCTTACCACATCCCAGACTGACTTTCAAACTCAAGCTTCACGTTCCTCAAGTGTTCCAGTCATGTTTGCTCTTCTCCCTTCCCCGAGTTTGCCAGTTCCCGCTGCTGAAGTAGTTAAAGACACCTTTGTTTCTCATGTGGGTTTACAACATCCACAAGATCCAGTGCCATGTATGGAGCAGGTGACGTCTCCACAGGTCCAGCCATCTGCCGCTCAAAAAAGCCGCCATTCCTCAAAATGTCACTCCTGCTGTATGAGACACATGAACAGGGGATGCAGACGCAAACGGAAACGCTCTCCGGCTTCATCTCCGAGCTCTTCGGAGTCTTCATGTGCGGAAAAAAGCTGGGACTCGGCAAATCTGGAAAGACAGCACGAGCAGTTTTTAGAGACAATGAAGCAGAAACTGGAGTCCCAGCAAAAAGCCATGGAATTACAGTGGGGCATGATGGTAAAGAGGCTTGAACACTTGGAAAAAAGGAGTTCCATGGGTTTTCCTACTAATTCTGAAGGAGTTCCACAAGTCAGTACCGTATCACAGGGGCAGCAGACCGCGCCAAATGCTTCATCTTATTCATCTGCACCCATTTCCCCATTAAACATTATAAAAATAGAAGACGGACCTGTAAATATCTCATGTTCTTCGGGATCAATTTTGCAACCTGAGGCCCAACAAGGCTCTGATTGCCGGGTTTGTATCGGGAGTTCCCCAACTGAATCAGCACTCCTTACATCCCAAAACCTCCAGAGTCTCATAATGCGTGCTATCAAATTCCTAAGATTTGAATTCCCCAACTTGTCAAATGATGACCCTCCAATCATGCCACCTGAATTTGAGGATCTGGTCCAGGCATCTTGGTCCAACCCCATGACCTCTAAAGCCTTCCGAAGCGAGTTTTCAAACTTGTACAGGCTGCACTGTTGTCAGTCTCCGGCTTATGATGAAATGCCCAAAGTTGGCGAGTTCATGTCAGCCCTGTTTCAAGTGATCAAACCCACAAAGGACAGAGTACCCTCACTGCCAGGGGAACACTGGAAGTCTGTTGAAGATCTTGTAGAAAAGGCGTATCAGTCTGCTGGCATGCTGGCTAAGACGGCTAACTATTTGCGCTACCTATCGGAATATCAAAAGCATCTCACAGCCGTCATTCCAGAAGAACCTCAGAGGCTTAAGGACGTTCTTACCGAGCTTCACCTGATTGGACAGTTTACCTCTCAGCTCTCATCACACCAGGGAGAACTTTCCGGGAGGGTCATGGCAGCATCTGTGGCTGTATGTAGACACGCGTGGATGGCAAAGACAAACTACAAAGACTCTTTAAAAGCCACAGTTGCTGATCTGCCATTTGTCATCAATCATTCAGTTGAAGAAGACGGAGCCTCTAATGCAGAAGGGGATCCCTGTGGACAGGACATGTGATCTTTTAAAAGTATTGCTAGTTGACGGCAGCCTTGTTTTACTCCTCAGTTCAATTTGTTCATTACATTAAGCAAATACATGTAAATTCATGGCACTCCATACAGTTATTAAAATTAGGAACTGCTGGCAAAGTATATGCAAAAGTATGTAAGCGTCCTATTCCAAGTCCGTTAACATGGAGTTGCCCCTTATTTACTACCTCATACTGCACAATGCTAGCCATCAAGTCATTTATAATGATAGTTATAGAGTGATGGTGCAGTTTAGTTCAGACAGTGTAGTAGGTGAACTATATGGCCAAAAATATATATGAACACCCCTTATTATTAGTAGTAGTGGTAATAAACCTAATTCTCAAGTGTGATATAAATGCTGAATCAAGCAAAAGCCTATACTTTTTAATATTTAAACATTTAGGGAAGGTCCTTTCCTGTGCTAACTTGAGTGTAGACCTCTTTAAAATGAATCTAAATGTCAACTGCAAGTTTTTATTTTCCATCAGTTGCTGCAAATGTTGAATTATTGGAATGTTTGCATTACAATGTGTTCACAATTACAGATCGATTCCTGCTTTACTCTCAAATGTCAGTATGTATTTTTTTTAAATAATTTCTGTTTTGTGTCTTTCTGTCTTGCTTACGTTTTTTTTCTAAAAAGAGTCCGGACCTTTTGCTACCATTATTAGGAGAAAGCTTATTGAAAGATTTAAAACCAAATTACAATAAAAGATACACAATCCTGGTCTTGTCTCATCTTTTATTTTGTGTTCTCAGATACTTGCTTCTTAATTTTGTTTGCAATATATATTACTTTTGTATGTACATTATGATCCTAACTTCCAGTATAAGCAAATACAGTTATAAAAACGTGCTCATGTGTGTTGTCAAGAATAAAGCACCCTTATTTTAAAGTTCTTTATTGTCTGAATATATGCTTTTAGAAAACATTTCCACGAGTTACTGGATATACTTACATAAATCTTGTGTATAAAGCATGTGGTAGTATTATTATAGTTAATGCTACAGCGTACCATTTTTTTTTTTTACTTTTAAAAAAACATTCCTGGTTTTGCATAACTTAATAATAACTCCACTGATACACATGGGGTAGTAGTAAATATCTTTGGGAAGAACTGGACTGATATTATCATAACTCTTCAGTCTCTCTTCATTAGCTCCCATTTGTTGCTTGCATTCTAATTAACGGGGTCTGCCTCCTCCTACCGTAACTCAATTTTATAAAAGTACACTCCGAATCATTTACTGCGCTCTACTGATGATTGTCACCTGGTGATTTAACCTCACCATGGTGCTACTTCTCACTTCATATCGTTCACCGCTGCTAAACGATGGAATGATCTTTTCAAGTTTATCTGAAATGCTGAAATACATGAAGCATTTTTAAGAAACAACTCCAAATGCTTCTCTTCCAGAATGACTTGATAGGAGAAATGGCAAATTTATACTTGAAACCAGATTTATCATCAGGTCTGATGATACTTCGGGCGGCACAGTGGCTTAGTGGTTAGCACATTCACCTCTCAGAGATTTCCGGTTCAAATCCTGATATGGGTGGAGTTTCCATGTCCTCCCTGTGTCCGCATGGGTTTTCTCCGGTTTCCTCCCACAGTCCAAAAACATGGATTCTAGGTAAATTGAATGCTCCAAATTGCCCCGTATAGTGTGTTGATGTGTGAGTGAGTGTGTGCCCAGTGATGGATTGGTGCCCTGTCCTAGGTGTATCTGCCCAGCGTCGGAGATGTTCTCCCCTGGATAAGAACCCCACCGTGAACCTAGTATTGGAATTAGAGAAAGATAATGGATGGATGATACTGCACTGTAACTGGTTCCTCCTTAACTACTGACTTGTGCTGATCTCTCATTTTAAGTCACTTTGGATAAATGTAAATGTAGAACAATACATTTGTTTTCACACCAATGTCTAATACTACAAATGCTATTTTACCAAAATATATAAATGTTCACAAATGTACTTCAAAGACAACACCATACATTGGATGCAGCTACTTGGCCATGAAAACCCAATCTGCTAGTCTATCTTTATGCATTGTTCCTGAGCTAAAGGCCACATGACGTATGGAGGTCTGTAGTGTCTGCAAACAGTTGAAGACCTGTGAATTATTCGCCCAAGCATCATATTACATGTCCTATCACTTTGTTGCTTTCATTTCTATCATAACATGACAGTTGACTGTGGAATATTTATTTGTAAGGTAATTTCATTACCGGACTCGTTGCAAATGTGGCAACTCCTGAAAGCAATCCAAATGTTTGAAGCACTGTCTATGTTTCTGTGTTTTATACACCTGTGATCATTAAAGTGATTGGAACACTTGATTTGGGTGAGTCAGCAAGATCATGTCTATTCATTGACATTACAATGTTGAAGTGGATGAATTCTGATTTACTTCCCTAATACAAAAAAAGTATATGGCTGTGTTGTCAAATATTATCTTTTGAAATCAGATTTGGTTTACTTTAATAGGACTTCCTTAATCTGATGGGTATCTTGATTTGTAGCCTTTTAACTCAAATACAAATCAGATCGGAATTCATGTAAATTTTTGGTTGTGTACCTGCATTATCCGGATGCAGTCTTGCAGGTCTGAGGCTCAGTGGGGGGACTCCCCTGCTTGAGTGGCCAAGCACATCATCAGTGCAGGACACCCATGTACAGATTATGCAGAGATCAGGTGTCCATTCCTAATTTGATAGTCCTGTTCTGTTACTTCTTCTTATTTCTGCGTTTTACTGTTTAATATTCAGGTTAATCTATTTTATAGTTGTAAGAGGCTATAAGTATAAATCAATTGACAATTGGCAAAAATAAATCTGATATAGGTCACATCATTGTTCTGCTTTTTTTACTTATTTATTCCTTGTCCTGCTTTTTCCTTACTACAAGTTGCGGCCACCCCTCTCTCTTCGCCTATGGAGAGGGAGAATAAATATTTCGATACTCTGTATGTCCTAGATATACAGTAGAATTGACAAGGCATCTGTACATGTCTTCATGTACTCTTTTGGCAAAAATATTCAATGCCAAAACCCATTCCATGAAGCTCTCTGTGCACTGTTTTTAAACTAATTTGAAGGCCTCATGAAGTTTGGAGGTCTGTAGTGATTGACTGCAGAAAGTTGGTGACATTTTCACATTTTATGTGACCTACCACTTTGTGGCTGTCGTTCCCAAACCCTTTTAGACAGATTTAGAAAATGCAATTTAAACATATTTAAAATGAGGTCAGTACAGTAATGGAACAATGAATAATATGCAAAAAATGACCTGAATAGGCATGTGTGTATATCTATTTATATAAAATGTGGACAGTCTCCATATTAAAGTGTCCTGTGTTGGAGGTGCTCAGAGTGATAGAAGTAAAAAAATAAATAAAAAATAAATAAAAAGCATGTTTGCTTTTCATCGCCGGGGATTCCCGGTTTGAATCCCGATGTGGGTGGACTTTCCATGTTCTCCCCATGTCTGCGTAGGTTTCTTCTGGGTTATCCGGTTTTCTCCCACAGTCCAAAAACATGGATTTAAGGTATATTGGCTGCTCTAAATTTTCCCTTTATAGTCTGTGTGAGTGAGTGTGTGTGCCAAGCAAACTGTCCTGGCTTTATTTGCCTAGCACCAAACGTCCCCCCCACCATAACCCCCTCACAACCCCAGTAGAGAATTAAGTGGAAGATAATTAATCTTATATATATATTATATACACTGCTCAAAAAAATAAAGCAAACAGTAAAAAACACATCCTAGAGCTCAATGAATAAAATATTTCAGTTGAAAATCATCTTTATGTAGTAGATAGTTAAATGCGTTGAGAACAAAATAACATAAAAATGATCAAAATGTAATTCGAAATTATTATCTCATGGAGGTCTACATTTATAATCATACTCAAAATCAAATGTGAAAAATGGAATGACTGGCTGATCCAACTTCAGTGAAAATTCCTCAAGACAAGTTCAAATGAGGCTCAGTAGTGTGTGTCCTCCACGTGGCTGTATGACCTCCCTACACTGCCTGGACATGCTGCTGATGAGCAGCGGATGTTCTCTCCTATGGCTTCCTCCCTGTCTCCTGGTGTCTGCTCCATGCTCTGGACACTGTGCTGACAGACACAGCAAACCTTCTTACCACAGCTGGCATTGATGTGCCATCCTGAATAAGCTGCACTACCTGAGCAACTTGTGTGGGTTGTAGACACCGCCTCATGCTACCTCTATGATGAGAGAACTGACCAAATGCAAAAGTGACCAAAACATCAGCCATAAAGGATGAGAACAGAGAAAATGTGTGTGGACACCACCTGCAGAAGCACTCCTTTATAGGGGGGTCTTGCTAAGTGCCTCTAATTTCTATCTGTTGTCTGTTTCATTTGCACAACAGCAAGAGAAATTGATTCACAGTGTTGCTTCCTAACTGGACGGGTTGATTTCACAAAATTGTTGTTGAGGTGATCTTATATATATCATACAAATATGAAGGTAAACAAAAAATGAGTTTGAAATGTAGGAATGTATATTTTGTGTCTGAAAGCAGACTGATCCTGTTATTTAATCGCGGTATGGGCTTTAGCAGCTCATCGCGTCAGCTCTATGGAACAACTCAGTACACGTGGCACAGTGCGGGTCCGCGCGACCTCACGAAGGAAAGGGGCGGCTTATCGGTGCGCGCGGGGGATTGTGGGACGGCGGTGGCCTAGTCTGTACAGACAGGTGAAGTGATCAGTTGGAAGGAATTGTGCACTTTTCATATATTAGCGTATTCGTAAGTGATAAACAGGGCCATGGGGCAGGAGGACATCATGAGCACGGCGGAGGACGTGGCGGATCAGGTAAGAGGCTCTCTGTTACCCCGTGTCCACCCCAAACTGCTGTTAGCCGGCTAAGCTAATTAGCCAGCTCAGTTCCAGTGTAACTGAACGACAGAACATTGGCTCACTGTTTTCTGCTTTCTGACAGTTAAAAACTTCAAAATTTTAAGGTACAAAGATAGAAAGTCTCCGAAACTACGATATTTCAAAGGTGTATTCAAAATGTTTAATAGACGTAAACGTAGTCGTTGTGTAGCTCGCTGGCTAATTAAACTTTTTATGATGAGCTGGTTCTGCTAGTTGGTTCTAATTGTAAGCAACGTGTCAGTTTTCATTTCTTATACACTAAAAAGTCTAGAATTAAGAGAAAATTACAAACTACTGCTGTATACGTGGCTAACAAATCTGTGCTTTGTCACAAGTTGACCTGTAACATAACAACACACAACCTGTAACCTGTAAATACTATTGTACACAATATTAATATGTACCTTTAATTAATTTGATCTGTTATGTATATACAGATCTTTCTGGTTAGCTAGTGATATTTTATTATTGTTTTTTTCTGAAATAATTAAGGTAAAAAAATACTATATAGATACACTGTGTATATATATATATATATATCTCAACCCAAGTTGTCATATTATTATACACCCCTTCCCAATGTATACATTTAACCCTTTAACTGGCGCTTGTTTTGGTAGTGTTTATTAGGCATTGTGTTGGGTTAAAAAACAATCCAGAGACGTTCCTTTGACTGAACAGTCCTGTATGCTATGTCCAAATTCTTAAAAGATGTGACTTAAAACTAATTAGTATGAATAAAACTTGTAAGAAAATATCTAGTGAGCAAGCTATACCATCTTATCTGTCTTCAGGGAAATTGCTGACAGCTGTGCTTTTGCAGAAACAGTAATAATTTAAATCCTCACAGTTTGTTTTTAGTGCTAGAGTCTACTTTGTCATTAACACCCTCCTAGCATTATTCTGTAAGTGCTACACCCAACTCACACAACAGTTGTTTAGCCAGTATTAACAGAGGTTGGTCTAGAGAAGGGCGGCACGGGGGCTTAGTGGTTTAGTATGTTCACCTCTCAGTGCTGGGAATCCAGGTTCACATACCGATCTGGGTGGAGTTTCCATGTTGTCCCCATGTCCACATGGGTTTTCTCCGGGTTCTCCGGTTTTCATCATCCTACAGTCCAAAAACAAGGATTCAAGGTAAATTGAGAACTCTAAATTGCCCCAAATATTAGCATAGATAGATTAGCACCCTGTCCTGGGTTGTATCTGGCTAGTGCCCGAGAAGTTCTCCCCTGGATTGGCATGAGGAACCCCACCATGACCCCACAAGTACAGCATTAAGTGGAAGATGATGGAAGACTTTATCTGTGTATTATTTTAAGTGACTGAATGCAGTGGTGCACACCTAAAGTAAATTCAGTCTAAACTATGTGTGTTTACTGCTATTTTGTTGTGTTTTTTATTAGTTTTTTTTTTTTTTTTTTCAAAATTTGGCAAATTCTATTTTAAAAAAAAAAAACCAAA
>JAOUQT010333795.1:0-13261 GCA_025769995.1 Xyliphius kryptos | reverse complement strand
TGTTTGTTGGTTCTCTATTCGTCAGCACCATCACAGAACTGGTTTGATTTGGGTGGTGATCTATTGTCAATTCTTCAGGGACACTGATACAGTCAGGGGGTTTTAGTGCAGCAGATTCTACTAAGCTCAACTTTATTTATAGAGCACTTTAAAAAATGCAAACCAACTATAGCTGAAACAAAGGGCTGTACATTGGTAACTATAAAAAATGTAAAACACATCCAGTATATAACTGATTAAATCCGATCAAAATCTGCGTCGTATAGAAACCCAAAAAATGAATACAGTCATAAAGAGTTTCAATAATTTCAGGCAGAAGGCTGTGTGCGCATGCTAAGCATTTATAAAGGCTTGTTCTTCAGCGTGTTATCCAAATTTGTGTGTTTTAAGTGTAGTATTGTACATTTTGCATATGGTTTGTTCACTGAGCACAAGTGACCGGTTTGGTGGTGAGTCAGTCCAACAGCTGCATGACTGAGCAACTGCTCATTTTTTCCTGTAGTGTATGTGTTTTATTATCTGTTGCGGTTTTTTATTTGCCTTCTCGTTTGTAAAATCATTTGTTTTTGTGCTCTCACAGCCATACATGGGTGGAGATGAAGACCAGGCTGAGCCATTACCACCAAACCCGTTTAGCGAGCTGCTCGAACAGGAAGGTCAAGAACACCCACAGCACAATCTTGAAGGTACACAACAACAAACACTACTGCTCTCTCTCTCTCTCTCTCTCACTTTCCCTTAAAAAACGGTTTGTAGAGATTCTCATGACATACTATGTACTTTTTGTATGTGTTTTCACATATTTTTAATAAGTAGTAGTTTATTTTATAAGAAGTTATGGATTTTATATTTTAGCATTTTCTATATTATAAAGACATGACCAGTCAGTTCGGTCCACAAGTGCTACGTTATTAAAGTGTTTGACTCACTAAGCATTTTAAGGTACATTGACTGTAAAATAAATAATTTCAGAAATTCCTGTAACTGCAACACGTGCCATTGGTCTAAATTCTTTCACTGCTGATGTGTTTGATACATGTCTGACTAATCCAGTGTGGTTTCATTTCTGATTTTCTTCCTTTTATTATTTATTGTAAAGAAATTCTATGACACATCAGTGTTTTTTCTGTCTTCACTGACGTTTACTTATCTTACAAAACCCTGATATGTCACAAAGAGTAATAGGTCAGCAATCTGAAGGTCCAGGGTTCAATTTCTAGGTCCATTTAAGTTACCAATTTAGGTCCTTGAGCAAGGCGCTTAACTGTAATTGCTTTGGGAGGCTGTGCTCTAACCCTAACCAAGTAAGGTTAGGGTAACCTTGTAAGTCACTTTTGATAAGGTAATTAGCTAAATAACCAAATTTAAAATACACCAGCCAATGTTAGGCATATGCAACATTCCAAATATTTGTGGCTAGGAACTGCATTTAAGAAGAAGAATTTTGTGAACTTTATGGCTCATGTGTATTAAAGTACAGTACAACACACATTTCTGACAAAATGAATTAATTATGAAATTTGTTGCCCAAGAGTCTTAAGGAAATTGGAGAAAAACGTTACTCAGTATACATTAAAAAAGCTTTTATTGTAGATAATGTGTATTTGTAACAGAAATAAAGACTAAATTTTGATAGTTTAGTCTAAAAGCGTCTGCTAAATAACTAAATGTAAATGTAAAATGTAGTTCTTTGTAAATTTTAACATGGAGCCTTGTTGAATCCACCTGCATATACAGTAGAAGTCTGTTAGTGTACTAGAGGGATAAAGTAACAGGGAGTGTCTTACTACTGGTTTGTCAAAAAAAAAAAAAAAAGTACATTTGTTTTTTTGGAAACACCTTAATGTTTTTTTTTCAAAATTAAACCCACTGTTATGTAGGTTGCCTGTCTTAGTAATGACACTGTGTTAATGTTAAGATTCACATTTGGTATTTGATGATTAACACACCACACGCACACTGACACGCCTAACTGTGCATTGTTGTGTAACAATTGGCTTTTACAAAATGCAGACAAATGCTGATCACATTCAGTAACCATTTTAAACAGTAGAATCCACACATAGCTGCTGTGATGTAAGATTTCTGATCTGATATTTACGACTCTATTCCTAGAACTTATTCCTTTGCTCAAACATCTCCGTGCGTTTGAATATTGTTGCTGCATTTCTGTGGCTTTTGTAATGATCGTGTCATTTCATTATACACTCTAAATTTAGCTTGTGTTGCATATCAAACTACTTTATTTGACTTTTTTAAATCTTTCTCCATGCTTAATTTAAAACCTATTAATCCCAGTCTCTCGTGACTGAAGCCAGATTTCTGTACAGTGTATATATTTATGCTTCTCAAAGCTGCTGTGTTAATTCTAATCTCTCGTGTTGCATGAATCACTGTGCTAAACATGAATGCTTACTGATTCACATTAACAGTGCTGTAATAACATGAATGATGTTTGTTAATAAGATCTCCGAATCTCTCTAACCCTTTGTGTGTGCATGCGTGTGGCACTAATCCACGTTGACTTACTCCTGCAGAAGAAGAACTGGATCAGCTAACATCTGATGATGCTTCTACACTCTCACCTTCAGTCTCACAGTCACCGCTACATACACCTGCTTCAGAAGGTACAACCCAGGTCCAGAGAACAAGACAGAGTGCTAAATTATCTTAAATGGAAAAGTGTACAGTCTTGTCCTGGTGTTTCATAATTCACTAATTGTGGGGCCTGAATTTACTGTTACAAGCCTTACTATTCTTTTATTTGTAAATTAGATGTTCATCAAAACTGTATGGATATTAACTGTAAAAAAAACAAAAAGGAACAGGAACAAAAGTTTAAATGGTGGTCTGATGTGCCGTTATTTGCCGTGGCTCCTAAGATAATTATGTATTTAAGTATGGACTCATTTAATTACATCCATTATCATCTGCCTATTCCTCTACTAGCGTCGCGGTGGGCTTCCCCATGACCATCCAACATAAAAATTTTCTCAAAACAATTTTTTAGAGTTGTCTAAACATTTGCAAAAGCTTATACACATATCGGTAATAACATTCTTAGGTTATATTATTAATGTTCTAATTTAATGAGCTTAAAAATAATAAATCGCTGAAGACTTGAGAATTGAGCTTTTAATATTAAAACATTCTTATGTTAATTCACAGTTTATGCAGAAAGATAAATGACTGATGAATTAACAGTATGTAGTGTATTTAGAGTTTTTTTCCCTGTTGAATCCTGAATATTTATGACTTTCATTCATCTGATTAATTTCTCCTGCAGAGAATCACACAAATCTTATGCTGAATGGAAAAGGAACACATGATGAGGATGAGCTGCTAAAGAAAGTGGACAGTCTGGAGATTACCAGCCTGGAGAAAATCGAGGAAGTTCTGTCGCCCGACAGCTCGCCCTCCAAATCACCTGGAAAGAAGAAAAAGAAGTTCAGAACGCCGTCGTTTTTAAAGAAAAACAAGAAAAAAGAGAAAGTGGAGGCATGAACATACAGATATAGACACAGCCTGTCCTTTATAGTCCTGTTTTAGATTTTGAGTTTTTAACATACTGGCACATCTTCGGGGGAATGGAAAATTTAAATTAGCTTTGTTCTCGTAAAATAAGTAGTTGGTGTAACAGCAAAATGTTTCTTAGTTACAGCAACTAATTGTTAAACCACTTTTTTTGAATAAGATTTTGAGCCTTTCGACTATTTGCCAGTTTTAATGTATTTCCCTAGTGGCTTCATTCATTTAAAACCTTAAATCAGTTTCCTTTTGTTAATGCATTTAATAATTATTTTTGAGTAATTGCAATCAAACTTTGTAACTATATTAATTTTAAGAAGTAAACAAATTGTTCAGGTTTTTAAATGTGCCTGGTTTATTTGTGGTCATTGTAATGAGTAAAGATTTTGTATTTAGAATTAACAAAACTCCAAATTCTGTTTTTTGGGATTCGGCAAAGCGAGCCATGTAGGTGCAAAAGCTTTGGTGCAATTCTAGTTTAATAAAGAATTTTATCTTTCATCAATTCTTAAAATCTGGACAAAACAATCACGTTTTAGTGAAGTTTAATCTCATGCTTTTTTAGTGAAATTGGTGAAATTTTTACTGTTTTTACAGAGAATGTGTACGCATGCTTGAGAATTTATTTTTTGCTGGTCTGCATTTTATTACTATACACTCGGCTGTATAACTATACTAAACCTCATTTCTATATGAATATATATTATATAAAACATGAAACTGGAGATGTGAAGTAGTGGTTTATTTTTGTGCCACACTTTTAGTCAAATATATATTATATACAAACTGCGTTTAGATATTTGGACATTATTTGGAAAGTTAAAGAAAGGAATCGTGAAGAGAAATAGGGGTCTGTTTACGTAATAACTTTTTCTATTTCATCATATGTTTTAAAAATTCACAATTACTGTATACACAGTGCAATGTGTATATACAGATCAAACATGTAGACTGAAATGTATTTGCTGTTCCAATGAGTTTAAAACTTCTTATTGTTCACATACTTTGGTCATGCTGTTAATTTCAAGTTATTTAGCATTTTTTTCAGCGATGTAACTAGCGCCTCAGCAGTACTTTAAAATAATAATAATAATAAATGTAACCGTGGGCAATGTGTAAGCATTTGAGTAAGGAATGTGATTTTATAAATTGTGACAACAAAACTAAAGTCACGTATTAACCTTAAATTTGATGATTTGTCATTTTTTTTAAAATAAAATATTAACATAATGTTTTATTCAGATGAATGGTTAAGAATTGTATTTGGGTATTTGAACCCAGACAGCATTTAAATAAATGTGGATTTTTGCTAAATGTTTGTAGTTCACATAGTAGTGAAGCATAATCTAAAGTTATGTTGGCTTTCGTTACAGAGCATTGGTCTGTAACGCTTATTTCTTTTTACCTTTTTTTATTTAGAAAGTAGAAAGAAATAGTATTTACAGTACCACTCAAGCTATGCGGTCAGAGTTTAGAAATATTGTTAAATGCTAAAAGTTGGTTTGAATGTGATTAAGAAAGTTTGGCTGTGTTAGACCTGTGTATTTTAAAATGTCACATTAAGATGATATTTACATAAAAGATGCAAGTTTGGCTTCTCTTTAAACTGATTTGGCCAAAGTCCCATTAGAATAAAGCAGATAAAAAAAAAGGTCTGGATGTGATGAATCCCAGCGAGCAATGTGAAGTGAATGTGGAGATTAGCGCATCTCTAAACTGTAAATAGTTTGAAGCTTACACAATGCCAAGGGTAGATGAACACAAATACAGAATCTTGTACATTTTGTGTTGCAGCGTTTGTATGGTTTTTACTGCTAACCCTTTTATTTCACTTTATATTGTTGTTTTTCTTTTTTTAGTTTACATAGATTTACACTTCATTGTTAACCAGCTTACAAAGGTTAAATCACATTTCTTGACTGTTTGCACATTTTTGTGTATTAAAATAACTAATGCTTTTTCTTTGTAGGTTTCAGCTCTGTATTTCTGCTTTGGCATGCGTGAGCCAAATTTTGTGACCTGTGACAAACGCATATATAAATTGTATCTAATAAACTTGCTTTACGTTGTATTGCTAATCGATGTACATTCACAAATAAAAACCTATTTTAAGACAGTTGTGTAACTCTTTATGATGTTTTTTTAATTGCTTTAAATATCACTTCTTTTTTGTTTAATTAAAAAGTTGGAATGTTGTGTTAAATTGAAATAAAAACTGCAATTATCTGCATTGTGAAGACGCGTGATTTTTCCAAAAATAATATATATTTTTTTATTTATCTGACCACAGAAGAGTGGTCCAAAATCTTTCCAAGATTTTTTTAATTAAGTTTTTTTAAGGTAGTGGTATTTACAGATCATGTTAATATGGCTTCTTAAATGCATTTTTAATTTGCAGATATAGATTGCACCGAAAACTGTACATACAGTGTAGATGTATTTCTAAACCCATACAGTGATGTCAATTAACTTAAGGGGTGGTCAAATGCTCCTTTAGCTGTTTTTAATTGGTGCCAATTTGTGCCTGTCTTCCAGCAGCACCTAAAGCTCCTGCTCCTGTTCAACATAAACCTGGCTCTAGTAGAACCTGGATCTGGTCGCTCTACCTGCCTGCAGAGATTGGGAAGACGAACTAAATGAGAACAGCTGAGGTTTGAATGGCTTTATTTGTCTTTAATGTCTATAGGTTGTTCTCTCACTCAGCAGCTGAAACTCCTTTTATCTCTACTGCACACACAAGTCATTCACACACGCACAACCTGCAGGTGCACCTTTTTTACCTGGTCAGATTTTCAGACTACACTTCAGATTTACAAGCAATGTTTAAGTCCTCTCTTCTGACTTTACACACCTGTGGCAAAAAGACTGAAAATAAACCAAACTAATTGTAAGGTATGCCCCAATATTTAAGGCTGTTCATTGTAATTGAATGATACCATTCAAACTTCAATGAGGATTAACACATTAGTAGGTATTTTAAGAGTCATTAATCTTAACATCAATTATTTTTTTTTTAACATGGACACATTTATGGGGTAAAACAAAAAATTAAGAAAATGGAACTGACAAAAACTAAACCATTTCTTACTACCCCAAAAGACATACATGCTTTTACTTACATTTTGGTCAAAGCCGTTACTTTGATCCAAAGCAACTTACAAGTATTTAAACTTCTTTGGTGTCTGAATGCAGCAACTCTGGGGCAATGAGAGATAAGTGTCTCAAGAACCCACATTAATAACTTCAGTAGTCCCAGATTTAAACCCACAACATTCAGAATGATGGCCCAACATTCTAATTACTGAGCTTCCACGCTCTACCTAACATGGAGAAAGGCATAATGCATGGAACTCTGCACGCACTAAGAGAGGGTGCCATCACAATATGCCTTTTGTACAAAAAGCTTCAATATATGAGATACTGTGACCAAAAAAAAAAAAAGTCTTTTACTGTCATCTATATAAATAAGGCTTCTGTTTTTTTTACACATTTAGTATATCAAACCCAAAATTATGTGTCCAGCTCTAAAAATAATTATTTGGAACCAGCTATTAGGTCCAGTTAATGTGGGGATAACTTATTATAACCAAAGTTACCAATGAATACAGCTGCTTCTGCGCATTTTTGGAAAAACCTTGATATGTTGGATAGTAACATTTAGTTATTTAGCAGACTGGCAAATATCCCGACTTGGTTGGGATCAGAACACAGGGTTGATACAGCATCCCTGGAGCAATGAGGGTTAAAGGTCTTGCTCAAGGACCCACAATGGTAACTTCAGTGGACCTGGGATTTGAACCCCAACCTTCTGATTGATAGTCCAACACCCTAACCACTGAGCAACCACTCCCATCAAAATGAAACATTAATTAATTAATAATGAAAATAAAAACTAAATCAATGCGTCAACTTAAAATATTGCCTTTGACGTATTTTTTAGCGTCAACGTCAGCCCTAATACATAGTCTAATAGTCTACACTGCACTATGTGTTCTCCATTAAGGTAAAATGGAGAACCTCATGGACCAGCGCATTGAATTCAGGTAGCTGCACCGCAGAAATAGCAACCCGCCAAAGTCAGAGTGCACATGGCTCTTTAAGGGAACGGCAAGTGACACGAATTAACAGAACATTCCTTATACACTTTTGAAGACACACCTACACTCCCTAAGTCCTGTTACTCGGTGTGTTTCGACGACTCACTAAAGATCTAAGAGAGCCTGATGTGTGAATGTAGCAAAAAAACAAATAAAATGTACACGTTCACATGCATGTTGAGGACATTATATCAGCATCAGGCAGCCAAAAGGAAATAAAAAGACAACCTTCATAATCCCACAAGAGAAAATTTGCATCAAAACAGAAAAGAAGAAACTGAAGGATTTTCAAACTTCAGTTAAAGCTTTAAAAGGTATAAATTTGAAAAAAAGAACAACTGTAGCTTAGTTTATTTATAGTATGTTTGCGCTACAAAATGCCCAAGCATGGTACACCTTGCCAGCTTGAAAGAGGCCTGGGTACAGTTAAGTTGGACTTCCGAATGGCATGCATGAAGCGTGATCTCAAACAGACATTAATGATGGGTCCACTATTTTATATCTTGTATAATATAAATTTTCCAAAGGTGTTTAGGTTACTAACAAATCGGGTTCTCATCATATTGATGAATAAGAATTGTAAAGCAAGCAAAGCTGCTAATTCCTTCCTCGGGGTAACCTGTCATTTGGCTATTTGAAAAAAAAAAAAATCTTATATGTGTAGAGCAAAGGTTGCATAATCAAGAAATCGAATAATAAGTCAAGCAAACTGAACAAAGTGCGATTGTGAACATCTGTGCAAGAGCATCTCTTGTTAACAGAACAAGCAGCATTGTGATTCCTCGAGCCCAAAACGTTAGGATTAATATGAGCGCAGACCAGCAGGGAGGTGGGAAGTGGGGACAATTGTGCTCAAGCATGGTGCAAGGCAACTGTGTCTAGTGTGAATAAATCCTACTGCACAAAAAACTTGTAATACATTGATGCAGAGTAAAAAAAAAAAAAATCTCCCACAGTTGCTTTACTGAATGATATTTACATTCTCACATCAGCTGGTGAGTAAAACTTATTATTGAATGTTAGTTAGCAGTCATTTAAATGAGTTAGTAAAATAAATACCACATAAATCTATGTTCTGATTATGTAACAATTTTTCTTTTGATAATACATTTTTCTGTAAATTTTTTAATTAACTGGAGAAAGTAAAAAATTAAAAAGCACCTACACAAATGACAAACTGAAATGGATTTCAATATGCTACTACTATGCAAAGCTTTATTATAAACATATACTAATTTCATGTTAGTGACCATTAATTAAGAATTTAATGAGTCAATAATTAATAATTTTATGTATTAAGGGAACACTCACCTATAATACGCAATGCATTGACCTTAAAATAAAAACAATATTTACTAAATAATTGGGTTAAAAGTAAATCTATTGTAGTTTTGTGAAATTTGACTTTTTAGTACCTTTACAAAATTTTATAAATACTACAGAGCTAATACAGCAATCGCAAAAAAAAGGCATTTTGTTCGGGATTTAAGTGTAATGCATAAAACTCTGACTTTTAAAGCATTTGGGAATTGAAGCAAACACACTCTTGTCATGCTTTAGTACCTCATGCAGAATAAAACCTGGCACTCTTTTGCTAAAATGCATGTAATGTTGAGTTGTCAAAACTCCAAGGCCTTTGCATAATCACGGATGCACCTCTATTTCATTATAGATGCTGTTTTATGCACCTTTTGCAAGTTACAGTATAAAACGACACGTGGACACTAACATCTATTCTTCTCAAAACCAAGCTGAAAGGACGACTTGACTGATCACAGATGACTTTAGGCCCAGAATGTTCACTGCCATTTTGCCAACAAAATCTAGTTAAGGCCTTTTATTTGCCTAATAAAATTTTGGGTTGAATTTCGTGATGTGTACAGTCACAATGATTTTACAAAGTACTCCTGAGCACATGTGGCTATGTACATCAGTGTAGCATGATGTGTTTTTAAACAGTACTGTAAGAACTAGATGTTTTTAAGCATAAGGATGCTTTTATGCCTCCTAAACTTTTTAAAATATTACAAACTAAATTATTTGCAATCATTGGACTGAGAGAGTTCTGTAATGCGTTTTGGTTTAAAGTGGTGAATGCTTGGAGTTCAACTGCTTACTATTCAATTCTAATAAGCTTTTTCTTTTGGAGTTTTTAAGGGGTTGCCACAGCAAAGAACTCACATATTAGAATTGTCCAAGTGTTTTATGCCGGATGCCCTTCATGACAAAACCCTTACCCTCCACTGGGCTTGGGATATTATTATAATTTAACAATAATACAATTTATTTAGCACCTTTCACTAAACTTTTGCAATTTAACCATCCGACAGTTTTATTTAACACTGTTCATAAGCCATTTTTCTCAAAACATCTCTTCCACAGGCACTTGCTTTAAAAAAAAAATCAAAAAGGGGTAGCCGGATCGGATAATGTTCAGGTTTGCTACTTAACTACTGACGTGTTGTTCTCTTATCTGTAAATCGGTTTGAATAAAAGCTTCTTCTAAAAAGTAAATGTAATGAAATTTGATTTTTTTTTTAAAAAAACAAAACAAGTTTTACTATAATCTTTAGTTTTCTTTGCCTTTGTTCCAATTTTTGGTGTGTGCTGCTGGCATTATTTTTAAAACTTGTTTTGTTTTACCCCTTTTATTTTTTTCATAGCAAGTACCTGAGTTGTGTTTTGTGAAAAATGCCTCATGAAACGTGTTAAGAAGTTCGTTCCACTATTTAGTGGTGGTGAGTTGGAATCACCAGGCGACATTCGTGTGTATTTTGGATCCTTATGTGGTTCCTTTGGCTGTAAATGAAACATTCAAAGGAATTAAGAAATCACTTGGTTTATTCTTATCGCATTTGTAGAAATTGTCTTAATTTTCTAGCAATAGAGTTTATAACATCAGCTTAATACCCATAATAATACCCAAAGTATTTTAATCTAAAACCAATCACAGCCAACGCAGCATCCAGATAAGAGACAGACAGGCTGAAGATGAAGTGCAAAAAGGGGTTTTAATCACATGAAACACCGGGGAACAAATACAACAGACACAGACAACAAAGACGCCACTTCTAATGTGACAATTCAACGTTCAGACAGAGAAGAGGCAGGATTAAATACACACACAGAGAGAGAGAGAGAGAGAGAGAGACACACATGACGTGCAAATACAGCTAAATTAACAATGATTAATGAACTGATAACACAAACAAGCCCTAATTATAAACAAATTCTGAAAAACAGTCAATGTGGGAGTAAAATTGTACGGCTGAAGTAAATCTAATTTCAGTCAGTTGGTTTAATACATTTATCATGTGATATGTATGTAAATATATTTGAATAGACCATTTAAGGTGGTTGCTGAGTAAACACCATAAACAAAACCTTTATAAAATTTATGGTGTAATAAAAACGGCTGCTATATAATAAAAACTTAATTACATTAATAGAAATTGTGAAAAGCCAAAGCTTTGGATAAAAGCTTGTATTGTTAAGGTCAGCCAATTATAATAAAGAAAGATTTGTCTATTGTTCATATATTCGCATGTTAATAGCACTTTAGGTTCAGATGGTGTCGATGCAATTACTGCACCAAAATTGAGAAACGACACACAGGACAGTCTGTTAGTCGATTGTAAGACAGACAATTATTCACATTTAGGAGAAATTTATCTCCTGGCATACTTATGAACTGCAGAACGAGGTTCCATATGCCCATTCAGGGTACAACGTCTCGGGCATCGGGAAAGGAAAGGGTGCCAATCTATCACTGGGCACACACTGTCTCACACACACAGAGAGACAGAATATACGGGCAATTTACAGCATCCAATTTACCTTGAATCCATGTTTTTGGACTGTGGGAGGAAACCGGAGAACCCGGAGGAAGCCCATGCAACCACAGAGAGAACATGGAAACTTAGGGATTTGAACCGGCATCTCAAGCGTTGCGAGTCGAACGTGCTAACCACTAAGCCACCCCGATGTAATAGTAACTAATAATAGTATAGAAGTAAAATAAAAAGTAAGAGTTACATTGAGGTCAGAGGTCGTGACCATGCAGCGACTGGATGGGCGAGGCTTAATAGTGGCCACTTTCATGTCAGCTGAAGCGCCATCTGTAGCATTTTTCTGGGACACAGGCACTTCATCCAGTTTATCTGCAAAAGAAAAGCACAGAAAAAAAAAGAATAGAAATTAAAAAAAGAAATAAAACTTAAATGACTAGAATAAAATTTCCATGATGCCAGAAGATGCCAAACGTTTGTTCTTTTGTTAGCATGAAAGAGAACTTGCGTTTTTGTAAAATGAAGAATATGATTCAAAAGTAGAAAGCCATGCAAGCGCCCTGTGCTTTAGCTGCTTCACTAAGATAAATGATGCTAGCAGTATATATACAGGACAGGCCAAAATTTTAGACACCCCTTCTCATTCAATGCGTTTTCTGTATTTTCACTTTACATTGTAGATTCTCACCGACGGCATCAAAACTATGAATGAACACATGAGGAGTCATGTACTTAACAAAAAAGGGTGAAAATAACTATAAGCATGTTTTATATTCTAGTTTCTTCAAAATAGCCCCCTTTGCTCGGATTACTGCTTTGCACACTGTTGGCATTCTCTCAAAGAACTTCAGTGAGAATCTACAATGTAAATAGTCGTGAAAATACAGAAAACGCATTAAATGAGAGGGTGTCTCCAAACTTTTGGCTTGCACTGTACATTTTATTTATATATATACACACATATACATATATATATATAAATACATTTATTTTGCTTTCATTCTTTAATATTTTTGGTTGACAGTCCTCATGCATTTCTGTGTGATTACTTAGTGTGACTCGAAAAACAATCCTCTTCTTCAGACCCTCAACATTAGAAGCCTGAGTATCTACACACAGAGACGGAAAGAGGAAGAATTTAACCCCAAATAACGCTGATCACATGCTAAATCACATGCAAATCACACCTTGGGACTTTTGTGTATAAACACGCCATAAACATACATTCATAGGGTAAGCCTTATATACCGGCCAATTGCTTTTCTTAGTCCTCTGGAACAATTTAATTCAACTGCAATTTTTAAAGAAAATGTGGTTTAATATCTACATACGACTAAAAAAGTGTCACACACTGAAATATTTAGTTGGACTGCCTTTAGCTTTGATTATGGCAAATTTATTTCCGTCCACAGTAGGGATGACAAGTACATATTTTAAAGTACAATTATTGTCCAAGAAATAATAGCGACTATATGATTTTTTTGTAATAAGGGAAAAAAAAGACAATGCAATGCTTTGTAAAAGTAAAAAAAATCTGTGTTCCTTAAAGTATATATTTACATTTAAAAGAAATCTTCATTGTTGTTCCGTGTGAGTTAAGCACTTTGTCTCGGCATAATACATATTTCAGTAACACTTTCTGGAATCCAATATTCATAAAGCATAATAAGTGCATTCGTAAAGCTTTATAAAGTGCTCATAACGCTTTAGAACATTTGTCATAAGCCAATGTTAATGTACCTAGATGTTCATAATCATAGTCAACAATTTGTCATAAGGCTTTATAACACAAAGCAACATAATGCATTATAATATGACCTATTTAAACTCCTTATTCTTTAAATGTGG
>JAOUQT010333785.1:0-13261 GCA_025769995.1 Xyliphius kryptos | reverse complement strand
ACTTAACATGTGCAGCAATGGGGTTTTTTTTTTGAGCAGTGGTTTCCTCTGTGGTGTCCTCCCATAAACTCCATTTTTGTGTAATGTTTTATTGTATGTTTGTCAATATAAATGTTAGCATGTGCCAGAGATTTCTGTAAGTCTGTAGCTGATTCTTCCTCACCTCATTTATCATTCTGCGCTGTGCTCTTGCAGTCATTTTTACAGGACGACGATTCATGTAATACTTTTGTACAAAGTATTAAATACATTTCAGTAAGCGTGTTCAATACTTTTTCCCTGTGCCATTCCACATAATTTATTTTCTGGACATCTATGGTTTGATTTCTTTGTATAAATTTCTTTGTATGGATTACTTGGGTTGTTACCGACATCTGGTGAAAATTTCATGTCAATAGCTCTAGAAATATACTTACTGAGAAAAATAGTGACGTGTTCAATACTTATTTCACCCGCTGTGTATGAATATGTACATGTACGTACACACACACACACACACACACACACACACACACACACACACACACACACACACACACACGAGTAAATGTAAATTAAGTGCCAGTCCTTTGTATATTATTATAGTCCATATTGCAGGACATAAGAGCCTGTGTTGTGTGTTGGAAGCATGATCTAAAACTTATTACAGATTTTGAGGTTTTGAATATAAAAAGTGGTTTAAGATTATGGCACTCGATTTTTTTTTTTTTTATTTGAGTCATTTACCTATATTTGCCTTTGTTTTTTTATTTCATTTTTATTATTAAGATTTTTGTTGTCACTTACATTGTACTTTTGGAAGAAGCTGAGGTAACGAATGACACCGACCCACACCAACAGCGTTGATGTCCCCAAAAGAATCCCACACAAGTCGTAAGAAGAAATGTTCTATGCAGAAAGTAAAACAGTTGCATGAGCGTTAAAATTTATAGAACCATAAAGTTTGAGTGCATATATCCCTAATAAACACAAGCATAAATATCAATATACATAATTTCACCATACTTCAGAAAACAAAAATGGGTTTTAACGTAATTTAAAAAAAAAAAAAAAAAAAAAAAAAGACCAAATCAACACAAAACTGGGAAAAGTGATAAAGTGATCAATTTTGGCATACTACGCTCACACACAGAGGAATGTACTTTACATTTAACCCATTCGTGCAGAGCACACACAAATGTACACACACTGGTAAAATAAGCACATGGCACCCAGGATAGCAATTGGGGTTAGGTGCCTTGCTTAAGGGCACTTCAGCCATAGTACTTGGTTTCATTGGAAATCGAACCGGGGAACTTCAGGTAACAAGGCTGGTTCATTATGTGTCATATAATTTAGATGTTCAATACCAAATTATATAGTATATAGTTTTTTAAACATGCAATACAAAGTGTGTGCAATAAAACATATCACACATTTACACATGAAAGAAAAACCCACAATGGTCACAGAAATAACCTTAATCTAACAAAAGTAATAATAAATAAAAATGCTATAAAAATTAACAAATAAAAGTCAGACACTGATTTTTCACTGATGCTTCAACAAAATTATAAAAATTCTTGGGGGTTTTAGCGGTGTGTTTTGCGTCATTACCCTGTTGTAAGACACATGGCATTGGGCATCAAATTTCACTCTAGAATCCCTCGAAAGTCTTGATATTGTACCCAGCACAGATTCAAGACATCCTTTGCCGGATGCAGCAAAGCAGCCCCAAAACACAACAGAGCCAACAGTGTTCTTATCTTGATAGCTTAATTTCTGAAAACATGGAGCTAATGTGTAGTTTGGCAAATTCCAGTCTGGTTTTGTTTTTAACAATGGTGTTCTCCTTGGTAGTCTCCAACAAAGTCCACTTTGAACGGATGGTGCGATCTGAGACGGATATTCCTGGAGTTAGAATTTCACTTTTAATCTCCTTAGAAGTTTTTCTGGGCTTCTTTTTTACCATTGGGATTATCAGTCTCTTTGACTTGTCATCAAAGAGACAAATATTCCATTTGCTTCCTCTACTCCATGTAAGTGTGGTACATGTCACCAAGCAGCACAGTGACTACCTGTAGCCCTATTTATAGGCTGACTGTGTACAAGATTGTAGACACCAGTGATGCTAATTATTTACGCTAATTTATGTCCAGGCCAATGTAAGGATTTAATTTTTTTAATAATTTGGTTGAAGCATGATTAAAATAGCATTTTCATTTATTACTTTTGGTCCTGTACCTGTGTGTCCATGGAATATCTCTGTCTTCGCCATGAGGGGATGTTAGCATGTTACTCGACATGTTACAGCTTATAAAGGCTGCACACGTTTCTCAGACGGAGCCACATAAGGTGCTTTAATCACTTCCAAACAAAATTGATCATCGTTGGCTCTGCCTTTCCTCCCCCAGTGACACTGCGCTACAATTACAATGTTTTATTATTGGCATGATTTAATAAACTTGAATTACCTTTGACTCAATCTCAATCTTTATGAAGGAGCCAGTGATGGTGAGAAGATCACTGACTATGAGGAGTAAGTACCAGCCATTTATAAACTCCATCCTGTCGTCCCAGTACACTTTACGGTTTAGTCTGTCTTTAAAGAACTGTACAAACTCCTGGTTGATAAAGAAAAGAACAAAAAAGTCAAATAGCCTGACCGCTTCATAAAAACATTTCTATTCTCAATATTTAGGTAATAATCATTACCATTTGGTAAAGTTAATGACCAAGACCACTTCCTCAGTGAAGCCTAAAGCAGCTGACAGTTTTAGCAGTACCATGACAATTAGGTGAGTAACGGTACACAAAATTCACGGTTTGGTTTAAACCATGGTATGGACCTCATGGTTTGGTATGAATCAGAATAATTTGAGATTATTATTAAAAGTATTTATTATTGCAGATTTTGCATGGGAAATTGGACGGAAGTATAGACAGAATGAATTGCACAGATGTCCCTGGCGGGTTGCTTTTTTAAATTTGGTTGCTGGTCATAAAGTTAGCATATCATGAAAATGATTATTTTATTCAGTAATCCCATTCAAAAAAAGATGAGTAATACATTTTAAATATTTAATTCTTTAAATAATGGTAATAACAATGAATGAAAATCACAAATTCAGTACTCAAATTTAAATATTGTGAAAAGGTTTAATATTGTAGGCACCTAGTGCCATATTCTAAACAGCTAATTAACTTAAAACACCTACAATAGCAGGGATCAGTACTTGGACCCCTCCTTTTTTCATTACATATGACATTGTAGGGCAACGTCATTAGAACACATGGTTTCTCCAACCATTGCTATGCTGATGACACTTAGCTTCATTTGGCTTTTCCCCCCCGACGATCCCTCATAACGAACGCCAAAAAGGGGATTAAAAAGAAATATCTCCACGCCTAAAATATATGGAAAGGAGCTTTTAATGTTCTAGGAAGCCTTTTAATTTTTTTTTTTTAAATGTGTTCGTAAGAATTTTTGCCTATTCCGCCATCCAGAACAGTCAGATAGGTAGAGGTCAAGTTATGTGAGGAAGTCATGATTGTCTACACCAAATTAATCTAGCCATGCATTTATAGACTTTGCTTTTTGCCTTGCAAATCAAAAAATTCTTCCATATATCACACTTACTTGCTGAAGCAGAAATCCTCTGAGGATGGAACGGCAACAGAGCACCAAAGAAAGACCGCACATGAGTGCAACAAATATGTCAAAAGCCACCCTGGTGTAGTTTTCCGCTAAACGAAAAAAAAAAAGGGATGGAGCAAAGTTTAAACCAAAAAAGATTTATAGAATTTTAGAAAACAAGTTTATAGATTTTGATCATAATGATCATATAACAGGATGATCATCAAAAATGATCATATAACAGGATGTTCAATAAAGCTAAGAAACTAAAAACATAGTCTTGATTAAAAAGCAAATAATGAAAACGTTCAAAATAATTTTATAAAAGGGCTTTTATGCCATGTGCTTCTCTGGTGACCTGTTGAGGGTGTTTCATCACCTTTTACCCCAGTTCTGACTTAAAAAGAAATTAAAAAATGTTATTTTCTAAGTAACAAAAATTTACCCATTTTAATAGGACTAGTTAAATAAGCAAAAATAATTGTACTTTAAAAGTGATTGAAAAAAAATAAATTCCATCCCAGAAAACATTTAAAATTATGGCTAAACTAGTGAAAATAAACAATAATAATAATAATAATAATAATAATACAAATTACAATATAAAAACAGACAAGCAAAATAAGTTTAGTAAAAATGTCAAATAAGATGAAATGTATATTTAAATACAAATTGAAGAAAACTTAATAAATGAACTGAAATGTGCCCTTACCATGACCCGACACACTGGGGTATCGGCATTCCTTTATAGAGACTTGGTTATCCAGGCTGATCTTCACTTTACCACTATGAGCCTTATTGTCAAGCACTATCTGCATGTCATCAAAAAATGACACTGATTACATCAGAGCAAAACAATACAGACAAGTTTACTAACACTTTTTTTAAGCATAAAATCAGATCAAGGAGTTTTACAATTCTAGACTGTAGTCCACCTTCACCTTATTGTTACACAGAACAGATTTATTTTGTTTGGTGGATGATTCTTAGCTCTGTAGTGACACTGCAATGATTTGGTCTGCTACTGTCTGTTGTCATGGTTTGTAATTCTAACAATTAACTAAAACTAACAATCTTTAAAAGTAGACTAAAATACTTATTTACTATTTGGTTAAATTATTGCTGCAGACAAAATTATAAAGCTCAGATTATGAGTTGTTGTTCTGGGAAAAGTCAATGCAGGCATTTCACCTTTTCACCCAGCTCACCATTAGTAGAGGGTGATCCTAAAATGCTGACATTACAGCAGAAATCAAGTCTGCTGTTTAATTATTAGTGTCTTTACTCTAAGAACCATTTTTCTTTTCACCTTTGTTTGAAGGCAGATGTTCCCACACTTTTCTGGCCTGAGTGACTTTTTCCAGTGGAAAAGTCATCCTGATCTACCAGGATTTATCTTTGATGTTTAAACCCTATTTAAACACATCATATAGTTCTTATTATTTGGGTTGCACGATGGGTTAGTGGTTAGCATGGTAACCTCTCCACACTGGGGATTCCTGGTTCAATCCCAGATTTGGGTGGAGTTTACATGTTCTCACCGTGTCCATGTGGGTTCTCCGGTTTCCTCCCACAGTCCAAAAACATGGATTTAAGGTGAATTAGCTGCTCTAAATTGTCCCCATAGTCTGTGTCCCCCTAAGCCCGGTAGAGGGTGAGGGTTGTGTCAGGAAGGGCATCTGGCGTAAAACACTCAGCCAAGTCTAATATGCGAATTTGAATGATAAAGGGTAAAATGCTAAAAGAAGATGTTGATATTATTAGCAATAAAGGGCAAGCCACTAAAAAAAACACTATTATTCTAAAGATTTGCACTGAATGGTGTCAGCCAGGTTTGAGTAATTTGTACAGTAGCTGCTGAGGCCAATTCTTAAGCAGGCTTCCGATATCTGGACAAAATTATTTTCATGTGGGGAAAAGGCTGATTCACATAAGTAGGTTGATCCCAAAATGCTGTCATATATGTGGCATATTTTCTTCACATATACATTTTCTTTAAATTACTGTAAGTATCCGTACATTATGTGCTGGTCAACAAAAGTTTATATGCATCAACTTTTTTACTTCCACATGTAATATTATAATCATATGTAAACATACAATAAATGTACGTTACAAGTGCTAATTCCCAAAAAAAAAAAAAAACAACAGCAGGGAACAACAAGCTGAAACCATAAGCTAAAAGCATGGCAAGTAATATCCAATTGTATTTTGAAGACTCTGAACACTGACCTAATAATGTCAAGTGAGAAAATTAACCAATCAAAATTTACTGTCCGTTTCATGCAAAAAAAATGCTAAATAAATACAAATCAGCAAAGGGAGAAAAGCGTCAAACAGGCGGAAGTCTCTACAGAACATGACCTGGAGTGTTAAACAAATCTACCAGCATGCACTGTGCGATCGATTGTCGATCGCGATTGATGCATCAGGCATATATGTTTTAAGATGACTACAGCTCCTTATGTTAAAGCAACAGTTTCAGAGTACTTTTCCCTTCACTAACAAACATTTTTTTATTATAAAACCTTGAAATTAACTTGTACCAAATTTAACAAACTTGGTTTTTATTGGAATAGCTGGACTGGAGTCTTGCCAAAGGTTACTCTAAGGTGCACTTTTACAGAGATTCAGAGAGATTTTCGCCAGACTTTAATGTCTGAACCATACTTAAAAAAACCTACTGCTTATTTACCAGAATTGTAAAAATCTTTAAATTACTTTTGTTTTCTTCCCGTTTTCCTTGACCATGGAGGAGGGTTTGCATTGACCTCCTCAAGGAGGAGGTGTGCAGGCTTGTGTGCATTTTACAGATGCTATAAAACAATTTGTTTTGTAAAAACTGTACTGTACTGGACTGTAAACAGAACTTCAACTTGTGTGTTGAGCCGGTATGGGCGGATCAGACACAGTGTTGATGGAGTTTATTTAAAAACTATGCACACAATTTGGTTGTTGGATAACACCCAGTTCAGGAAGGACAGTAAAGTGTATTAAAAAACTCAAGTAACACTGCTCTGTATGATCCACTTATATTAGTGCAACCGATCAACAAATCCTGTTAGTGTACCTACACTGCAGAAAATGACCCATCACCTAAACAGCACAATTGGTTGTATTCCTAAGGAGTACTAATTACTAAATTAAAGACGATTTGTTAAGTATGCAGAGAAAGTGAAGGACTATTATTGTTTGTAACTCTACCAAGCACTACTAAGTGCTTTGATATGGAAGATGGAACTGTAAAATTGACAATGAGTGTAAAAACAGGAACTTAATGAATTCTCTTAATGTACTGTGGAACATTGTGAGCTTTTAAAAAGACACTATGGATTGTTAACGAAAAATAGTTGCTTACCGTTATAACAAAGGTATAACAGTCTGGAATCTCATTATTTATGATGGTCTGAAGATTTATAGCCTTCAATTGAAACTGTATGGTCACATTGATGAGCCTAAGAAGTGGCAACAAGTCAAGCGTGAAACAGATTATCCAATGATGCGCCAAAAATAATAATAATAATAAAAAAAGGTCTACCATCATTAAATTCAATGTATACATTTTTGGGATTTAAATAATGTATATTTTATCCGAGAATTCAAAACAAACAACCCCTACGCATTTTATTAAATAACAAGTTACAACTTTACAAATTGCACTCCAAGTTTACTACCAAGAACACACCTGTAAAAAACTAGTGCACACTATTTGATGGAACCTATAAAACTTAGATCAGAATAACATTAAATAAATTTAAATGTCTAAATAAAAAGTGCCAAAGAAAATACAGGTTAAAGAGCGCTATGACAAAGTGATAAAGTGATCTACTGATATGTAAAATCGATGTGCTAAAGCAAAATAATAAATAGAGCAAACTTTTTTTTAAATATTATTCATTAAAATTTACATCCAATTAATTTAGCCATTTTTGCATTTTCCCCACATTTCCTGAATGTGTGATCCACTTTTTTCATTGTGTACTGTACAACACTGTATATGGTTAAAATGACAATAAAAAAAAAAAAACACTTAACACTTGAATGCAGATTTAATTGAAATACACAGTGGTATTTTAATTTCAGGCTATTCTTCATATCTAGATACTTGTGTTTTTTCCATTATGGTAAAATAATGCAATGAGTTACATATTTGTAATGTAAAGACAAACAAAATAAACCTACTTGTGGAATTTGAGAGTAAAATTTTTGTAGTCACTTTCAGTAAATCCCCGAGGAGTCTCCATTGGTGTGATGCCAATACAATCTAAAGAGAGTGACAGCGTGAAAGAAAAGTTACATTATGCAAATTAGAAATTACAAATCAAATAAAAAGTGTTACATCTGCTTATTTTACTGGCACCACCACGACTTAAAACTTAACCACAATAGGATTGTAAATAAACTACTAGTATTATAAATTACTAGTATTATATGGACATACTGACATACCTACAGGAGCTTCATTTTAATCTACTGAATAATTTATTACTTGACTAATGATTGACTAGCTTAATGATTATTGTTCGTCCAAACATTAAACTGATTTTTATTTAAGGTCCTTATTGCTTGCCAATAGCAATCATCTAATGCAGCCCAAAATAAGTGCTGTAACTTTAAAAGGAAAGAAGTTTGAAAAGTTTCAATTTATCAACGATTTTTTTTTCAATTAACACATTTATGAATAAAACCTCGTTTTTTTTATTACAGCGTTTGTTACCCTTTTTTTAACAAATCGGATTCCAAAAAAGTTGGTACACCAAACAAATTGTGAATAAAAACTGAATGCAATGATGTGGAGATGGCAAATTTTAATATTTTATTAACAGAACATAGACGACAAATCAAAAGTTTGATCTGAGTAAATGTAACATTTTAAAGGAGAAATACGTTGATTCAAAATTTCAAAGTGTCAACAAATCCCCAAAAAGTTGGGACAAGTAGCAATAAGTGACTGAAAAAAGGAAATTGAGCATTTAACGAACAACTAGAAGACCAATTAACAATAATTAGCTCAACTGGCAACATGATTGGGTATAAAAAGAGCTTCTCAGCGTGGCAGTGTCTCTCTGAAGCCAAGATGGTAAGAGGATCACCAATTCCACAATGGTTGCGCAGCAATACCAGAATGGTGTTACCCAGTGTAAAATAGCAAAGACTTCCAAGTTATCATCATCAACCATGCATAACATCAAAAGATTCAGAGAATCTGGAACAATCGCTGTAAGTAAGGGTAAAGGCTGTAAAACGCTACTGGATGCTCGTGATCTCCGGGCCCTCAAACATCACTGGCCCTTAAACAGGAATTACACTGTCAAGGAAATAACAGAATCGGCTCAGTACTTCAGTACTTCCAGAAAGCAATGTTAGTGAACACAATTCAACGTTGCCAGCTGAACCTCTACAGTGCAAAGAGAAAACCATTTCTAAGCAAGCTCCACAAGCTCAGACGTTTGAACTGGGCCAGTGGCAAAATTGAAGACTGTTCTATGGTCAGACAGGTCACGATTTGAAGTTCTTTATGGAACATTGGGACAAATTTTAAAACATATTTTTCCATTAAAGTTAAACATTCTCTCAGTTTAAACCTTTGATCTGTGATCTATTCTGAATAAAAGATTGGATGTTGGCACCTCCACATCATTGCATTCAGTTTTTGTTCACATATTGTTTAGTGTCCCAACTTTTTTGGAATACGGTTTGTAAAAGCGATAAGACTAGAAGTTTACTATTATTGTTATTTTATTATTTATAACTAGAACATATAAACATTATTTAGGATGGTTTTGTCTTTTACCTTATGACTCAAAATGGGTTTGTCTATGGTGAAGTAAATGGTTTAGAGAAGCAACCACTTTAGCTTCATTATCCAGAATAGAATTTCTGAGCACAGGCATTATGTTGGTGTTGATACCAACATAATAAAATTGAATTGGTTAATGTTTTCCGTTTAATGTATATAGGAATGTTAAAGTTAAAAATGAATGTTTAAGCAGCCTTTTTATATTCATATAATTTAATTTAGTGTTTAGTGAACATAAATTCTGTGACGCTGGCACACCCTAATAGAAGGGACAGTTTAGTACCCTTTAATACTATAATCGATAAAAAAATAAAAATAAAGCATTTTCTTAGTAATGCAAACTTTCTGATGTGTTTTTTAATAAAAAAAAAAAAAAAAAAAAAAAAAACAAAAAAAAAAAAAAAAAAAAAAAAACCAACAACTAAATTAGGTCCCAAGTTATTTGACTACACCCTAACGGAACGATTTTTAACTTGTCGATCTGGAAAGAATGTCACCCTTTCGAGTTTTAAAAGATTTATAAATAAGCCTGAGCTTATTAAGTTGTCAAGAAACAAATATGTAAAATCTAATATGAATTCTAAATAAATCAGAACAGATATTACATCTCTTCTGGTACCTGTAATAATGTGAGGGTCAATGTTGAATGTGTCATTAGCTGGATCAATTCTGCCCTTTTTGTAGTATTGCTGGCAAAGAGAAAGAGCACTGCCGTTGACTCCCACACCATAAACATATGCATAGCGCCCTATAGTAGTCTCTGGTAGGTCCAGGTACTAAAGAGATTAAAATACATGAATTAAGATAATTTAAAACAGGTTTTAATAAACAGAAAATCAGGCTTGCCGTTCTAATTTTATGACCTTTAAGATTACATGATATAAAATAAATCCACCTAAAGACATTTATGATCTGCATTACCATTTCATTTACTTTGCCTCGTTCTGTTCAAACCAATATAAAATCCTCTTTACAGGACAATGCTAACAACTCTCGGTTAAAATAGACATTTATTAGCTCTTTACATCTCCACACTCACATGAAATCTGATTAAAGGCTGCAGGTATGCTGTCTTTCATAATCAGATTACTAAGGTACATGTAATTCTCGGTAGGAGTTTGGTGCTAAGATTTGACATTCCATATCTGATTCTGAATGTAAAAACATTCACTGTTAAAGAGGCATAATGCTGTTTTTGGCCAAGATGCCAATCAGGATTACAGAACACAATAATATGTACACTAGAATACAACACAAAAATGTATATTTCTTTTTTTTTTCTGAAACAAAAATTAAAAAAAATAAAAACACGTTTAAATAGTTTTAAAAAGTTTTATCTCCTGTTCATATAAAGAAAAGGATTAGGAAGGTTTAGGAAGATTTTTAAAAAGTCTTCAAGCTATTATGATGAACATAGCCATATAGTCTTGAAAGTTCTTTAAAAATTATTGTTACACATCAAAGTTTACAGCTGCATCATGAACTGCAATCAGGAACTAATAATGCTAATACTTTTAATGCTAATATTGCGAACGTTTATAAATTAGATGTTTGCTTTGCTTAAATGTTCTCAAATGGATGTGTGCAAGTAACGCCGGGAGATTGGTGTTGGGTTTAAGCTGCACTACCATGAAGAAATGTGGTGAAGGAACAGCTGGGGAGATTCTTTGTGTGACATCTAGAGAGAAAAAAAGAAGAAAAAGAAACATGGTGCTTGAACAAGAAAGTCTAAGAAAGGTTTAAAGAGGTAAACAGGATTTAAAGAGAAGCGTAAGGCAAAAGTTAAGAAAAAGCCTTGTGATGGGCTGTATAAGATGAAAACATGGATGGTAAAAAGGATTTGTAGCAATTGGCCAGACAGTAAATCAGTGCTGAAAAGTATAAAAACAGCAGGTTAGAATGATAAAAAAAATGCAGATAGGAATGTGTTGTTAATGAGGGAGAATTTTGAAAAGGTATAAAGATAATGCCTCGAGATTAGCAAGGCTGAAGTAGGGGCAGCTTTAAATACAATAAAAAGTAGATGATGTACAAGAGATCGTTGCAGATTCCTAACAAGTTAAAAAATATTTGTAGTTGTTAAATGACAGAGGAGTAAAACATTTTAATGGTTCTGATTTTTATGAATAAAGGTAAAGTGCATTGTTGTAGTTTGGTTTTCTGTCAGTAAAATTCACCAATTACGTAACATGTGCTTTAGAAATACTGACAGAAAAGCATTTGTAAATCTAGAAAAGTGGCAGAAAAGGCAAGGGTGGCGGTCCACCTACTCATTCTGGTTCTTTTGTAAAATTGTTTATATTTAATAAAAAAATTTTGTCCAGTAAATAATCTGGAAGCAAAAAAAAAATAATAATATAAAAAATAATAAAAAATATTGTACTTCTAAATGTGTTACAACTTTTGTGGAAATATGGAAAAGGTGAAATATTACCGTTTTGGTAACATTATGAGTGTGAATAAATCCCTACACATTTTGAAGTATAGTTGTTACTAAAGTACATTGTAGCAAAAACGGAAAACAAAAACTGGTTTGACTAGAACATTTGTTTTTGGTTTGTTGTCTTTATTTTCAACAACATTTTACCAGTAGAGTTAATTTGGAGAAACAAGTAAAAGTCCACAAGATCAGACCTTAAAACTTGATCTTGAAATGTTTTAATGTCCTTTAACTGCATACAAACATTATAGCAAACGAGAACGTGCTGTTTATTAACAAAATAAAACTACAAAATATTCAATGCAAGTTCATAATTATGAATTTTTTGACCTTAGAATGAAATGACTTTAAATAAGCGTTGGGTTATTATTGTTTTGAAGTTAAGGTAATTCAATAACAGTTTTGTTTTTATAACTTCTTTTACTTATCCTAACCAGAATGATTAATATGGAGTCAGTTGTTGATTTCCAAAAGTGAAAGGACCAAACAGGCTTTAAATTAGCTTACTAAATTGTATCTATGGATTCTTAACTAAAACTAACTGCTCCATTTTTTCTTTTATCCATGGTTTACCATTTTTGATTCAGGGGTCACCACAGCAATGAACTCTTAGGAAAATGTAATGAAAATTTAGAGCAGCCGATTCACCTTAAATCCATGTTTTTGGACTGTGGGAGGAAACTGGAGAACCCAGAAAAAACCCACACGGACATGTGGGAGAATGTGGATTTGAACCGGCAATCCCCAGTGCTGAGAGGCAAACGTGCTACCCACTAAAACACCGTGTCGCCCTTAAAAACGAACTCCTCCTGACTTCTAAGTCATTCAAATGGTCAGTACCAACTATTATTATTCCAGCAACATGACCTTATGCACAGTAAGTAATTATGGAGAAAATCGATAAATAAATAGCAATAGTAAAATTCTTACCTGGTCAATTGCATAGTAGATGCTTTCGTAGACATCATTTTGTGTGTACACGGCCAATGTGCCATCTTTCCCATCTGTGTAGTTTTTGATAAAGAGATGCTTAAAGGAAGCTGTATTCTCTTCCTTAAATGTAACAACCATCTGGTTGCTCAAACCAAACATCACAAGCTAGTGAAAAGCAGTCAAACAGTCAGTAACTTTTGTCAATTTATTTTAAACAGACAGGTAGTTCATATTGCCTCTTTTACAACATATAAAGTTAAATGTAAACCGTGAACATACAGACTCACATCTTTATTTTATGTGGGATGGAAAACCTTATGCTTGTTGCTATAAAGTGGAAAATAGAATACAATATAAAGTTGTAAGATAAGAGGAGTGTTTTAATTTGTTTCATTGAACATGTAGTTTTTTCCAGCCGTAACGTTATAGACAATAATGCACACCTCTAAACTCTTCACATTTGTGTCAATAA
>JAOUQT010333779.1:0-13262 GCA_025769995.1 Xyliphius kryptos | reverse complement strand
ACTAAAATACAGTACCAGTAAAAAGTTTGGAAACATCTCCTTTTCGCTCCACTTCGATCAGCAACTCTGCCACCAAGTGGTAAGCCATGTAAACTGATGGAATGGGGTCAGCGGATGGCGATGCGCATGGTGCCAAGAGGTCGCCAACATTTTGCAAAGTCAAGAACTCCAAACTTCATGTGGCTTTCAAATGAGCTCAAGAACATTGCGCAGAGAGCTTCATGGAATGGGTTTCCTGGTCGAGCAGCTGCATCCAAGCCATACATCGCCAAGTGCAATGCAAAGCGTGGGATGCAGTGGTGTAAAGCACGCCACCAGTGGACTCTAGAGCAGTGGAGACGCATTCTCTGGAGTGACGAATCACGCTTCTCCATCTGGCAATCTAATGAAATCTGGGTTTGGTGGTTGCCAGGAGAACTGTACTTGTCTAACTACATTGTGCCAAGTGTAAAGTTTGGTGGAGGATGGGGGATTATGGTATGGGGTTGTTAGTCAGGAACTGGGTTTGTCCCCTTAGTTCCAGTGAAAGGAACTCTGAATGCTTTAGTATACCAAGACATTTTGGACAATTCCATGCTCCCAACTTTGTGGGAACAGTTTGGAGCCGGCCCCTTCCTCTTCCAACATGACGGTGCACCAGCGCACAAAGCAGGGTCCATAAAGACATGGAGGACAGAGTCAGCTGTGGATGAACTTGACTGTCCTGAATTTAACCCGATAAACCATCTTTGGGATGAATTACAGCAGAGACTGAGAGCCTTCTCGTCCAACATCGGTGTGTGACCTCACAAACGGTCAAAAATTCCCATAAACACACCCCTAAACCCTTGTGGACAGCCTTTTCAGAAGAGTTGAAGCTTTTCGAGCGGCAAAGCGTGGACCGACGTCTTATCAAACCCTGAATATCAATCCTTGATGGAAATATTGATTAATTCTTTATAAGATCTTGTTGGTTTTAATAACGCCAACAGCGTGGTTTTAAAATGGAGCAGACGTCAGTGCGGTTATAAGAGACTCCATTCTTTGGGTGCATCAACAGGAACATGGGAATTCTTTTGAAATTCACCCTCGAGGTGTTCAGCAGATCTGGCAGCATGTCACCACAGCATGAAAGATGATTTAATGAAACAAAGCAGCAGCAGGAGTGTCCACATAGTTTTTTAGCAACACAACACACTTGAATAACCACAATACCTTATTCAACATAATACATTACATGATGTTTAAAGCATATGTCAAAAGGAACACAATAAGCTAATGAAAAGCATGCAACAGCGTACCCATTGGCCTTTCTCTCCCTGCAGTTTGCTGAAATAGAGCTTCAGCTCCTTAACTGTGATGCTGTAACTTGCCAGCACCCCCAGCATGTCCACCAGCAGATCTGAGCCAAAATATGAAAACAAGGTAAATATTAATATAGAACATACAATCTTTCCATTTAAAGGATCACCGATCATCTTCGAACCTGCAATCATGTTCTCGGCGCGGTCAATTCTCTCCAGGATGAGCGTGATGAGGCCGACTTGAGTGCAGGCCTGCAGGTTCCTCAGACTCTTCTTAAGAACGGCCGTGAACATGCTCCAGATTTCGGCCTGGCAAGTGACATCACACTTATCCTGCAGTTCCACCATGCACACGATGCTTTCCGTCTCCTGGATGATGAAGTTCATCTCCAGATCGAACTGACCACCAACCAGCTGGAAGAAGAGACAATGGAAGTTGAAGCAATGCTCAGAGATTTGGAGCCATTTGCTTTCTTACATCTTACAGTGACTTGCAAATGTATTACAAACATTAATACTGCAAACATAAATCTATTACACTGGAATTTATTGTGAAAGTCCAACACAAAGTTGGATTTTACTTACGTTTATTTCTAGCAATTTTGACGAGCATTACTGATAACTAATAAAAAACACAAATTCAGAATCACACAAAATCTGAATATTACTTAAGACATTTAAATAAAAGGATTTTTAGAAATGTAGGCTAACTGAAGATTGTACAGTACTTAATATTTAGTAGGTGCTCCTTTGGTCTGGATTACTGCAGCCATGCGTGACATGGAGTCGATCAGAGTGTGGCGCTGCTGAGGGTTTCTGAGAGCCTTTCTATGACAGTGGCCTTCAGCTCTTCTGAATTGTTGGCTCTGGCGTATACCATCTTCCTCTTCACAATACCTCATATATTTTCTGTGAGCGTTAGGTCAGGCGGGCTGGCTGGCCAATTAAGAAACGGGATACCATGGTCCTTAAATTGTACTGATAGCTTTGGCACTCTTTGCAGGTACCAAGTCACGTTGGAAAATGAAATCAGCAGCAGGAAGCAGGAAGCGATCTAAAACTTCCTGGTAGACGGCTGCGTTGACCTTGGACCTCCGAAAACACAATGGAGCAACAGAAGCAGATGACCTGGCACCTCAAACCATCACTGACTTTGGAAACTATACAAGCAACGTGGATTCTGTCCCTCTCGACTCTCTTCCTCCTGACTCTTGAGCTTGAGTTCCAATAGAAATGCAAAGTATACTTTCATCAGAGAACAGAACTTCGGACCCCACAGCAGCAGTCCAGTCCTTTTTGTCTTTAGCCCAGGCAAGACGCTCTTCTTTTGTACATGTCTCTTATTCAAGAGGGGCTTGACACACAGAATGCGAAAGCTGAAAGACATGTCCTGCATACGTCTGTGCGTGTGCTTCTTGAAGCGTTGACTCCAGCTGCAGTACACTCTTTGTGAATCTTCCCCACATTTTTGAATGGCTTTTGTATCACAATCCTCTCCAGGGGGCATTTATCCCTACAACTTGTAATCCTTTTTCAAGCACATCTATTCTTTGCCTTCGCCTCTCTATTAATGTGCTAGGACACAGAGCTCTGTAAACCGGCAGGCTCTTTAGCAATGACCTTTTGTTTGTTGTCCTCCTTGTGCAAGGTGTCAGTGATCGTCTTTCGGACAACTGTTAGCGGTCTTCCCCATGATTGTGTAGACTAGAGAACTAGACTAAGAGAGCATTTAGAAGGATTTGCAGTTATTTTGACTTCATTGGCTGAGAATGCGCCACCAAGTGTCTACAATATTGAAATTTTCTGAGATATGGAATTTGGGGTTTTCATTAGTTGTCTTTTATAATCATTAGAATATAAATTTGAAATATATCGGTTTGTGTCTAATAAACGACAATAATTTACAAGTTTCACTTTTTTTAATTACTAAAATAAATAAACTATTTAATATATTTTATGACCAGCGCCTGTAAATGAAGCGATATCGGCAACAATTTGCCTCCAAGATAGAAATAAACGACTTGTGATGTAAGTCTAGGAACTTAGATATTCACATTTAAGATAATTGAGAATAAAGAGTTGAACTGAATTCAAAAGGGGCTGAATAAATTTATAATGATCATGTTCTATAATCCTACATGTAAACAACAAAAACACTAACAAAATGTTCTGGATGTTATTTTCCTTATTTATAGCCAATGGTCAGGGATTGAGTAGTACAGGAAGTAGGGTGTTGCAGACAGGAAATGACTCTTATTAGAAGGATCTGAAGCAGAGCAAAGGCTCAGAAGACATTCTGCTAGAGATTAGAACCCAGACATCAACTACTGCCGAACTATTTAGGTTTATACTCCTGGCTGTCCCAATAATATACCTCAGTCCCTTATATCAACAAAACTTAAGGTCAGACTTGATTGCTAGATGACATGAGCAGTGTTTCATCCTAAAGCAAAGCTAAAAACACCAATATGCCTCACTTCTGTCCCTCGGATCGGACTAATCGAGGTATTTTCTTTATATTTCATTACAGATTTACAGGTCAGTGACCTCAGTCTAGAACTTTACTTTTTTGTAAATATTTAACAAAAGAGCAACATTCGATTAAGCATTGGAATTTTGTCATTTCAGGTAAAAAAACAACTTTATTAACTAAGAAACAGCCTTGTAGTTAACCATAAATACATGTTCAGCTGAGTTTACACAAAATAATCGAATCACAAGACAAGCGGTTAAGAATGATGATCAAAAAATACAGGATTTTAGCGTTTACTAATTTTTTTTTGACAATTAGCAAATTTATGAAAGTCAGATTCAAGACAATCTGGATAACAAAATAAAAATTACTCTAAATTTTGTAAGCCGGCTGCAAAAACGCAATGAATTCCTGAACATAATCGACGGCCAGAAAAAAAAACGTCCAATCGGCCAAAAGTGTGGCCAAAACAAGACTTCTGAAAATTATATTGGGCTTTTAGCAACACTAAAAAATAGGGTTTACTTTTCCAAACAGTGCACAGACCAAACAACTACACAATTAATAAAGCAAGACAAGACCAATAATAATTTGACAGGTGAATGTAAATCAGAAATACTGTTTCCAGCCCAAAAATGAACTAAAACTAAAGAAATTTTGACTGAAAAAGAATCAGTAATGAGACGGCATTGGGGGGGATGTCTGTATTTTTGAGGTGTGGTCTTAAGGTTTCTCTGGCTTTTTGTCCATGGCACTGTGGCTACGACGATTATGGAGCGAAACCTGGACTTCTGTTGGACTGACAGCGTTGCAGTCCTGGAGAATCCTGGACTTCTATAGTTTTTTTTATTTATTTTTTTTATTTAATTGGGTATTATTTTCCTGCCACACTGGTCATCTCAGCTTGCTCTTTGGGGGTTCAGGCTCATAACTCTGTAAAGTTACTTTGTGACAATGCACTGTAGTAAAAATCGCTATATTAAAAAAATTACTTGAACGTTGGTACAGTCAGTCTTGCTTATATATTGACCAACATTAACAGGACATTCTCGTTACACATTGTGTTACATCTTGGAGACGGTCCACACGGAGCTCTGTTTCCTGCGATAGGACAAGTGTGATGAGTGATGTCACACCACGACATCCTGCATTCCTACCACCTTGTTTTCCTCACCAGAAAAGGCCATGCTAAAGCATTTAAACAATCGATTCGTTTCAATGATTCTTCCGTCTGTAAAATTCAAAAAATCTGTAAACATTTCTTATTCAATTAAACAAAGCAGATAAAACTATTACATAACTAAAAAATTTGTTCATAAAATTAATTTCATGTAATAAAAACTGAAATACGTCGGCACGGTGGCTTAGAGGTTAACACGTTCGCCTTTCAGCGCTGGGGATTCCAGGTTTGAATCCCGATCTGAGTGGAAAACTGACTGCTTGGAATTGCCCCATACAGTCTGGGTGTCTGTGCGTACATGTGCCTGAGTGAGCGTTTGCCCAGCGATAGATGGGCGTCCTGTCCTGGGTGTATTTTCCCAGCACCCGAAACATTCTCTCCTCGAAAATAAATATCTATAAATAGAATATAAAACAAACTATCTGAAAGCTTAAAGCCAAGGGTGAATATCAGTAGCAATTTAAATTTTACTCTTCACCTACAATAAAGGACAAGTGGACAGTAACCGACACCTTTCTGTAAACCTATTTATACCACATTCTCAGTGTGAGACTGTAACATTACTCCTGAATTTTATTTAGTAATTATTGAGCAGGTTCGCCTCTCAGCGTTGGGGATTCCCGGTTTAAATCCCAATCTGGGTGGAGTTTCCATGTTCTACCTGTGGGATTCCTCCGGGTTTGCCGGTTTCCTCCTACAGTCCAAAAAAAAATGGTTTGAAGGTAAACTGACTGCTTGGAATTGCCCCATACAGTCTGGGTGTACATGTGCCTAAGTGAGTGTGTGCCCAGTGATAGATTGGCATCCTGTCCTGGATGTATTTGCCCAGCACCCGAAACGTTCTCTCCTCGATGGGCATGGGACAAGTGGACAGTAACTGACAACTGTATCTGTAAACTTATATGTACCACATTCTCAGACATCTTGCAACTGTAAAATAACTCCTGAATCTTATTTAATATTTAATAAAAATCGATTTTATACATGGTGGTTTAGTGGTGAGCAGGTTCACCTCTCAGCGCTGGGGATTCCCGGTTCAAATCCCAATCTGGGTGGAGTTTCTAAGTTCTCCCAGTGGGATTCCTCCGGGTTTTCACAGTCCAAAAACATGGATTCCCGGTACATCGGCTGCTCTAAATTGCCCCTATAGTCTGTGTATGTGCTTGTGTGTGAGTGAGTGTGTAAAATTTGTGTGTGCATTTGGTTTCTCTTATGAAGACCCTAAAAATCGCACATGCATGTTAGTGGATACGCTGCTTAAAAACATAAAAACAAGAATATTTTCATAAATTTAAATGCATCTAGCATAAAAACAATGTTAGTTGCTTAAACTACATCTTGTTATGTTTATAGGTCTCTCTGGATAAGAGTTTCCACTAATCTCTCTACAGGCAAGTACTGAAAACTACAGACTGTACGACGTTAATGAGATGTACAGGGAGTTCAGGTCTACTGTACTGTATATGGAATGCCATCAACAGAAGTGAACTTTAGCATTAAATTCATTATTTTTCTTAATCTTGTACAAACATTCAGTGAACTTTGGCTGCAAGTGGGTGTCACGGGGCTTAGGGTTTCCGCCTCACAGCACAAAGGTCCCGGGTTCGATTCCTGGAGGGAGTCTGCTGGTAGTCCCTGTGCATGAGTGGGCTTACTCCGAGCGTTTTCTCCCACTCAATCTAAATTAGGTAAATTGGCGACACTAAAACGTTCTAGCATACAGTTGTGGATGCATCGGTACACACTATGGATGAGGGAATTATTCATTTTAGCCATTAATCGTGATTAAAAACATTGCAATTAATTCGTCGTAGCAACTTAAAATACGTTATGCCAGAAGCCGGAACTTTAGAAACAAGTGGCACAATCTGGATGGAACAGCAACAAAGTTACACCTGCACCAAACTTATCGGTTTACTTCGTCCTTAAATAAAAAATCCTTGTTTTCTTTTTTTTTTTTTTTTACTTCAATCTTTTCTTTATTTTGACGTTCACCTCTCAGCTATAGGACTTCCGGGTTCGAATCCCGATGTGGTTGGAATTTCTGCAGGTTCTCCGATTTCCTCCCACAGTCCAAAAACATTTAAGGTGACCCAGCTGCTCTAAATTGTCCCTCCAAGTCTGTACGTCCCAAGTTCGGTAGAGGGAGAGGGTTGTGTCTGAAAGTGCGGCTGGCGTTTAATATGCAAATTCACTTGGCCAAGTTTAATATGCGAATTCATTGAATAATAGAGAACAAAACAAAGAAGAAGATCCAACGAGAGGCCGGATTGCATATTTTTGATTATTGCATAATAATCATTTAATCGTGATTATTTCTTCAGATGATAAATCGTACCGCCAAAGTCTTCTAATTGGAACGAGCCGACCAAATAAAAGACAAACATTCAGGTAACTACACATGTAGGTTTAATGTAATATTAACCTGAGTACAACCCTAAATTAAGCAGCATGGTTTAATGCCAAGAAAGAGCACCACGGATGCAATATTTGCCCTGAGAATGCTGATGGAGACGTATGGATCAAAACGTGTTACGCTGTGTTTTTGTAGATTTAGAGAAAGCAGGGTGCCAAGGGAGGAACTGTGGTGGGGTATAAGCCATGTGAGTATAGTGTGACCGATAGCTTCATGGTGGTGGTGGTGGGGTTACATCAATGTTCAGCCCTCAGCCCCTTCTTATTTGCTCTGGCGATGCACAGACAAGAATCTCCTTGGACTATGATGTTTGCTGATGACGTTGTAATCTGTAGTGAGAATAGGAAACGGGTAGAAGAGAACTTGGAGAGGTGGAGATATCATCTGGAAGGGAGAGGAACGAAAGTGAACTGCAGTAGGACAGACAATATGTGTGTGAATGAAAGGGAGGCAGGTGGCGCAGTCAGGCTACAGGGATCAGAGATCCTGAAAGTGCAGGAGTTCAGGAACTTGGGATTGACCGAGTAGGGAAACGGAGAGTTTGGAAAGGAGGTGAAGGAGAAATTGGGGTGGATGGAGAAAAGTGTCAGAAGTGCTGTGTGATAAAAGGGTTGAAGCAAAAGTGAAAGCCAAGATTTATAAGAGTAGTGAGAACAGCCTTGTTGTATGGTTTAGAGAGAGTGGCAATGACGAAGAGACAGGAAGCAGAACTGGAGGTGGCTGAACTTTAGATGTTGAGGTTTTCTTTAGGTGTGCCCAGGATGGACAGCATTAGGAAGGAGGACATTATATGGACAGCAGGGGTTGAAAAATTGGGGGATAAGGTTTTAGAGCACAGAGGAAGATATGGATATGCAGACCGTGGATATTTTGGTAGGAGGACGTTGGAGATGGAGCTCCCAGGCAGGAGATAGAGAGGAAGGACAAAGAGGAGATATATGGATGTGGTAAAGGAGGATATGCAGAGTTGGGGTGCAGAGGACAGGGTAAGGTGGAAAAATTTGACCCGCTGTGGCGACCCCTAAAAAGAGAGCAGAAGAAGAACCCTAAACTGATGCACGCCAAGCTTCGTGTCTAAGATGAGTAGATTAAGACATTTTCAAAGTATCATGGATTAAAAATGGCTCTAGATGCAAATTGAACAGAGAACACACCCCGACACGTCCCTGACCCACTTCACTTTTGGTTTTACATACAGAACCTCAAGACTCAGCTACAAATCTCACATATTACCAACTGAAGAAAAATGGTTTCACTTTGACTTGTGTTTCTCTGAGGGACACGATTCTGAATGACAAGAAAAACCCCTGCGAACGAAAAAAAGTTTTTTATGTTGTTTTCAGAAATCAGAATGGCATAACAATGTGACGTGAAAGTGACGCAGAGCCCCTGGTTAATAAAAATGAAGAATGGCCATTTTGGACACAATTCTAATGATGCAAGGTTACATATCTGGGGTCTGAGCTCCAAATGCGTCGTGGTGTGAACAAAACTTTGTCTGGGATCAGTACTAAAAAAGGAGCAGAAGGAGAACTCTTGGTTCTGGCATGTCTCTGAATCAGAATTAGTGATGAACATAAAGAATCGTTCTCCTGAACATGATGAAAGAGTTGCCTTACTGTGACACGACGCAGAGTGGGTTAAATGTTACTCAAAACTATCATACAGTAAACCTGAGAGGAAAGTTCAATAGTTATACCACCCACTCTGCCCCTCATCCCCCACATGTGAGAGTTCCACGGCAACTCGCTAATCTGAAGGTTTAAGCTAATGGCACATCATTTTCAGAGAAAACAAAGACGACCTGCCTACACACTCGCACACTACAGCAAACCTGAGATGAATTCTACAGTAGATTGGCAAACCCTCTTTTTGGCGTCACTTATTCTTTAAGTAATCAGTTCCACTTACTGTAAAGATGGACTTTGTAGTTTTACAACTACAGACTGTAGTCCATCTCTGTCCTAATGGTTAGGACCCAAAGAAAGTACCACCAGAAAGCAGGTATTATTTGGTCAGTGCATTACATTTGGTCATTTAGCAGACCCTTTTTCCAAAGCAGCTTACAAGTGTCCCAACTTGGTTGGGGTCAGAACACAGGATTGCTTTGATACAGCCTCCTGGAGGGTTAAGGGTCTTGCTCAAAGATCCACATTGGTAACTTAAGTGGATCTGGGACCCTTAGATTCATTGTCCAATGCCCTTACCACTGAGCTACCACACCCTACACCTACTGTGTGTAAGTATGGTAGGCATTAAACCCCCTCCGTGCAACAGTGTCACTGCAGAACTAATAATAAACCGTACGTTACCCAGGGTTAGGGTTATCCAAAGCAACTTTCAAGTGTTCCAACTTGGTTGGGGTCAGAATATTTGATACAGTCCCCTGGAGCAATGAGAGTTAGGGGTCTTGCTCAAAGATCCACATTGGTCCACTTGAGTGGACCTGGGATTTGAACCCACAACCCTTAGATTCATCCGTACATTCATACCTACTGTGTGTAAGTATGGTATGCATTAAATTATGGCGTCAGAAGGGGTTCGGTTTTTGGATTTAGAGCTCGTTTTAACGGCTCGAGATGAGTCCAGCCCACCCAGCCATGTTACACTATGACAAATTGTGGATTAACACATTTTAAAAAGTGTGACTAGAAAAAAATGAAAATAGCTGATAGAAGTAAACATACTCAACTCATTTTTCAACAACAAAACACATTTCGCGCAATTTTCGCCGACATCGCCGGATGTGTAGCATGGCTGGGTGGGCTGGACCCATCTCGAGCAGCCAATCACTGTCTAGACCCTGCCCACCCGTCAAAACGGACCCTAAATCTAAAAACTGGACGCAAGGGGGCGATAGAGAGAAGTGCAGGCGAAAAAATGAGAAGAGCAAGTGAAAAAATGTGCAACGAAGAAAATATTTTTTGCTTACGGATTCTGTTTTTAAGTTCTCAAAACTTTTGGACCCCTTCTGACACCATATTAAACCCCCTCAGTGCATTAGGGTCACTTTAGAACTGACATAAACCATACGTTACCCAAATTACACCTGTCCTGTGATGCTCCTGCCCAACAGGGGACTAACAAAAACAATAACATAGATGGACTACAGCCTGTAATTGTAGAACTACAAAGTCTATCTATATATTAAGAGGAGAAAACAGACAATGGAGCAAGAAGGGGGGTGTAGGCATGGCGTGCATATCGGTTATTCTCCATCATTAACCATGTGATTTACTTGCCAAAGCTTTTTAAGTTCAAGCTACGAAAAAAAAGCGAACCGTTGCGGCGGTCGGCATTGGCTTGGACAAACTCACACCGTACCTCCAGTGGTTTGCAATGCAAATTGCATCAACTTCCTGTCCCTTTACAAAACAGCACTTGAGGAATACAAGGACAGTCGTAGGCTTGTGGTTGCTCTGGGCACATGTTCTCATGTCACTCAGTGTGTGTGTGTGTGTGTGTGTTTCACTGCACGGCTGGGGTAAATGTGGAGGACTAATTCTCCTGTGTGTAAGTACAGTAGGCAAACTAGATTACTTCATAAGACGTCAATCCTATTGCACCACTTTGTGGACGTACAGTTATCTCTCTGTCAAACAAAATATTATGAATATTTGGTCATTTTGCTGACGCTTTTATCCAAAGCGACTCACAGGTATCCCAACTTGATGGCTGGGGCCAGAACACAGGGTTGAGAAGCAATGAGTGTTACTCAAGGACCCACAGTGGTAACTTAAGGGGACCTGAGATTTGAACCCACAACCTTCAGATTGATAGCCCAACACTCTAACCACTGAGCTACCACCCCTACCATTCATTATCCTTCAATAGTACTCACAACACATCACCCATAGGATGCTGGCTGTCTACCCTCCCCCACCAGGTTCTGTGGGGATCCCAATATACTACTGAAAACATCTATACATGTAAGTGATGCAAATTAAATGGTCAGTGAGTAAAGATACAAGGAGATGTGCCTAATAAAGTGGCGGGTGATTGACCGTGTAATCTTTAATAGGTGAGGCTTGTTGATTTGTATTTATAGACTCGTCCTCTTTCCCTCATCAGTTTCAGCTTTTTGACGGGAGGATGCGTCTGGCCGGATATTTTTGGCAGCTGGCCTGTTCCCGAGGCAGCAGTGACACTGTGATATTTAAAACCCTACATCTGTATCTGATGCATGGCATCCACATGGACCGAACCTTCGTGGGGATTTTTTCGGCAGCATCATCAGCCAACGTGGGGCTGCTTTAATATGGAACACACATATGTAGAACATCATTAATAGGAATAAATCGGCTTGAGTTCCATTCAGGATGGCACATCAATGCCAGCTGTGCCAGCAAGAAGGTTTGCTGTGTCGGGCAGAACAGTGTCCAGAGCATGGAGCAGATACCAGGAGACGGGCCAGTGCACCAGGAGACATGGAGAGAACCTCCACCGCCTCATGGGGAGCATGTCCAGGTGTTGTAGGGAGGTCAAACAGGCACGTGGAGGACACACACACTACTGAGCCTTATTTGAACTCGTCTTGAGGAATTTCCACTGAAGTTGGATCAGCCTGTCATTTGATTTTGAGTAGGATTCCAAATCTAGACCTCCATGAGATCATCATTTTGATGTTATTTAGTACTCAACGCATTCCACTATCTACTAAATAAAGATTTTCAACAGAAATAGTTTATTCATTAAGATCTAGGATGTGTTATTTTAATGTTCCCCCTTATTTTTTTGAGCGGTGTATATATGCAAAGTGTAAAAGTGCTTTCATCCTTTGTTTGTTGTGCTCATATTGTTTTCAGCAATGATGGACAGTTTGATGTCGCTCTTCATGTGAATGTATTGGTTACTAGTGATGGTACGGTTTCGTGGCTGCCTCCAGCTATATATCGCAGCTCATGCTCTATAGAGGTACAGGAAAGTGTATCATAAATCAATCATATACAATGTTGAAAAATTTAATACTTATTACAAATAACCAGATTCATATCCAGATCTTCTTGTGCAGGTGGCTTATTTTCCATTTGACTGGCAAAACTGCACTATGGTCTTTCGTTCCTATACATACGATTCTTCTGAAGTGAATCTACAGTACAGTCTGGATGAGGATGGAAATGAGCTTCATGAAATAGTCATAGATGAAAATGCTTTCACAGGTCAGTCCGTTTTAATCTTACATGTACTGTATAATCAGAATCAGAATTCCTTAGTGATCCCTTGGAATTTCCAGAATTTGTTGGCTATATTTTGTATATCCGTTAATGTTATGTGTTAACAGTATGTGAATATGTGTGTTAGTTTCATAGTATATAAGGATTAGGAATATTGGGTATATTTGTTTGTTCCAGCAGTAATAGATCTTTGTGAGTGATCATGCTGCAGTCACATATTTAAAATAATTGTTTTTAATTAAGAGATAAGTGATCTCTTACCTACAGTGCTTACACACAGAGGATATTATCCTCCACGTTTAACTCATCAATGCAGTGAAACACACACATATACACACACTGGTGAAGTGAGCACACATGCCCGGAGTGGTGGACAGCCCATAGCACTTGGTGGGACCAGGCATCGAACCCGGCCTTTAGGTGGCAAGGCTGGTTCCTTAACCACATGCCTACGACTGCCCCATAATTAATTCATAAATAATAAAAAGACAAGTGACTTTTAACAATTCATCTTAAAGGTAGGCGTCACGGTGGCTTAGTGGTTAGCACATTCGCCTCTCAGTGCTGGGGATTCCCGGTTCGAAAACCTATTTGGGTGGAGTTTGCATGTTCTCCCCATGTCTGCGTGGGTTTCCTCTGGTTTCTCTGGTTTCCTTCCATTTTCCAAAAACATAAAGGTAAATTGAATGCTCTAAATTGCCCTGTGTAGTGTGGATGTGTGAGTGAGTGTGTACCC
>JAOUQT010333762.1:0-13263 GCA_025769995.1 Xyliphius kryptos | reverse complement strand
CGCCATAGTGCCATCACAGTCGGGGTGCCGCCATAGTGCCATCACAGTCGGGGTGCCGCCATAGTGCCATCACAGTCAGGGTGCCGTCAGAGTGCCATCACAGTCGGGGTGCCGCCATAGTGCCATCACAGTCAGGGTGCCGTCAGAGTGCCATCACAGTACCATCACACTAATTAAGTACCCAAATCAAACTGCAGTCACTATGGATACAACTATTAAGTCTCGCCTCATTACTGTTGACCACCGATGTTACATTTTGGCTGTTTGCTGTGTTTGTCCTCACAAATGCTCTACTAGAAGAATGAGCCAAAACTCCCCAGGCGTCCTCCAAATTATTTTAGAAAGTTTTCATGTGGAACTGAACCTGTGACCTGAGGGTGTGTTGTTTTGTCTCGATCAGGAGATGCATCACTGTGTCAGCAGAATCAGTTATAACCGAACCGGAGGATGTAAGTTAAGAGTCGGACATCCGGGGAACTACAGTGTGCGGATCCGCGCCACCTCACTAGCGGGAAACGGTTCCTGGACCGAGCCGGTTTTCTTCTACGTGCCTGACAGTAAGGATTGGTGTTGGGGTTCTTGTGTGAATGATGTCGTTTGTATGTACATTGTTTTCTGTGGGAGTCGGACTCAAGCTTCTCTCATGTTTGCAGATAATATGAACCTGAAGATCATCATCGGTCCCATCATCCTGCTGGTTCTGCTGCTTTTCATTGGATGCATTGTTGTCATCGTTATCAGAAAGAAGTGAGTGAAGGCTCTCTTTACCTCACACACACATTTGTGTATGTGTTATATATTCATTTATATAACAATGTGTGTATATCTATATATATTTACTGTGATTGCCATATATGGCAATCACACTTTTGTTATCCGATTTTTATTATTCCACCATTTTTGTGGCTCTCTTCTGCAATTATTGAGCTATCTGATTTTGGCAGGACACCTCCGGCTTGTATACAGCTTAGGAATCAGTCTAACCCTTTCTGAGATTTTAGGGTAATTTTTACTTCAGTTACTCCTGTAACTCGGCCAATTTTCAGCGTTCTTTTATTGGTGGATATGGGTCTTATCTATAATTGCCCAATATATACAAATATATGTGTGTGTAAGTTTTAATTGATCTATTGTCTGTATTTCAGACAAACTGAGGGGCCGAGTGGCACATTAATCGCATCTTTGAATCCTGAATACATCAGTGCAGCAGACGGTGAGCTTCATTAACACTGTTATTCATATCAGAGGGTTTATAATAATGATGCTTAAGATAACTTGCAGGATCCAGAATGTCCTGTAGAACATGAGCACCACATGATCATCTGTCTTTCTGTCTGCCTGTACATACAGTGTACGTCCCGGATGAGTGGGAGGTGGCGCGGGAGAGTATCACCCTCCTGCGAGAGCTGGGTCAGGGCTCTTTTGGGATGGTCTACGAGGGCATCGCTAAAGACATTGTTAAAGGGGAACCAGAAACCCGGGTTGCTGTTAAAACCGTCAACGAGTCGGCGACCATGCGAGAGAGGATAGAGTTTCTTAATGAAGCCTCGGTCATGAAAGCTTTTACCTGCCATCATGTGGTGAGTTACGGAACCGCTGATGGGAGAACATACTGCTCTAAGACTTCCTACCTTTAATTGGTGTAGAGTTGTCTTGTGTTAAACCTGTGTTTGTATGTGTGTGTGTGTGTGTGTGTGTGTGTAGGTGAGCCTGCTGGGCGTGGTATCCAATGGACAGCCCACGCTGGTGGTCATGGAACTGATGACACATGGAGATCTGAAGAGCTACCTGCGATGCCTCAGACCAGACGCTGAGGTAAACATTTAGAGTCAGGCGATCGATGAACTGCAGACTGCCTTTCAACAACAACAAGCCTTAATGGATGGTCTAAAGTTAGCTCTTACTGTTAAGAAAAAATATTCCTGATCTTTTCCAGATCTCACTCTCTTTATAATTTAAAAGGGCCTGAAATAAAAAGATTAGCAGCCTGTAAATACCTGAGTATTTGGATGGATGAAAAGCTGTCATTTAGAGCACATATTGAAAGCCTATTAAAAAAAAATTAAGTTTAAAGTGCGTTTTAATTATCGTAATAGGAACTGCCTTAATTAAGCAGCTCAAAAAATACTGGTACAAGCTACATTTCTAAGTGTGTTAGATTACGGGGACATTATCTAGATGTCGACTACATTTTATATCTAATTCATTTAGTCGCTCACTTCATTGTGTACCTTCTCATTTCGTTTCTGGCCTTCGTTAAGTATACGACGACAGCAGCACTGGTATATTTTTATTTAGAAAACATTGCGAGGTATACTCACTTTATCTATGTTAATTTTTTATGACGTGTCAATAGCTTATTTCTCTCACTGATCTAAAAAGTTGCTCTTGAAAGTTCAGAGAATTAGTTAAGAACTGGGTAAAACGGCATGGAACGGCAAAACGGAGCCTCAGAGTTTTGATTAGTGCACCTGAAGCGGCTCTGCCTAAATGACTGTGTGCCGCTTTATAAGCTGCTCAATTTCACACCGCAGAGAGAGAGACCGACCAAGGAGCTGGTGGGACGGAGGACTCAGCACGGCTACCACAAGAACTGTAAACGCTTAGAATTCTGTATGTAGTCTTATTGTGGGGGCGTTAAATAAAGCCAATTTCGTCTGTTGCACTCCTGTCTCCGGTCCTCATCCAATCGGGTCTCGGCACCAGTGTCGCAGGGTGGAAAGGAGTTTAACACACAGAACTGGCTTTATTTAAGTGACCCAACACGACTACATACAGAACCCTGAGCTTTTACAGTCCTTGTGGTAGCCGTGCTGGGTCCTCCGTCCCACCAGCTCCGTGGTCGGTCTCTCTCCCCGCGGTGTGAAATTGAGCAGCTTATAGGGCGGCACACAGTCGTTAGGCAAAGCCGCTTCAGGTGCGCTAATCAACGCTGACCACCGCGTCACAAATACATAACCTCGAGTGCCTTCTTGCTTTTATAACACATCACAAACTTTTAAAAAACAAATTTCACAAATGCGTTTATTGAAAGCAAAATTGTTAATTCATTGTCCGGTTTTTAAAATGAACACTGACCATGAGTAACAGGATTCCGGTTTCTCTAATGATCAAAACTGCCATCTGTTTAACAAATTACAAAAACACCAGCAAAGTGATGTATTGTATAATAACGCATTGATACGAATGTGAAGCTATAGAGGTGTGTTTAACCAACAATAATGTCACAGCTGGACAAACGACTCAGCCAATTAGATTCAAGGACCGGAACTGCCCGTTTTATAATACGTTTTTTATGACCTTAATGGTCGCTGGTCATCAGTTAAAATGCCAAGTCTACCGTTTTGATGCCATATTGGTCAGGGGAAGTCATATTTCATTTGTTTGCAATCTTCAACCTAACCACTAGATGCCACTAAGTGCCACACTTGCTCTGTAAGTTTGAAGCCTTTAAGGAGATATCACTGTACATATTACAAATTTGTTACTCAGGTCAAAAAACATCAAAATTAAAAGTTAGCTGTTAGTGTGGAACCTTCATTAATCTGAAGTTTTGGGGTTCAAGTCCACCACAGTTACCAATGTCGTCCCTCGATCCCTATTGCTCTACGATTGCTGTATTGTGCTTATCCCTGCACTCTGATCCCAATTATCTAGTTAGAATACTTATAGGGGTTGTCTCAGTGGTGTCTCGGACCGGATCAAGGCGTCCCACAGATACTACTGTCTGTTGAGTAGTAGGTTAGATCTGGGATTACTTATATGAAAAATGAACCTGCTAAATCAATCTTATGTGACCTTTTTAATTTTCCAACCTGCAGAATAATCCTGGTCGCCCTCCGCCCACTTTGAACGAGATGATTCAGATGGCTGCAGAGATCGCCGATGGCATGGCTTACCTTAATGCCAAGAAGTTTGTGCATAGAGACCTCGCCGCCCGTAACTGCATGGTGGCCGATGACCTCACGGTGAAAATTGGAGGTACCGTTTAGCGAAGTCTCGGGAATAAGGTTTATGGGAGTGTGTTGGGAGGGGGGTCCTGATTAAAGACAGGAATTTGCCATTTTGCTGTAAGCCCCTGATGAAGGATTAGAGGATGACTAACACAAACTGCAGCAGCAGACGACCTACTGTCTCTGATTTTACATCCATAAGGGGGAGCAATAAGGTGGATGTGGATTACAAACTCCAACACCACTGTTGTACCTGATTAATCTAAACACGCTAACACACCACAACCCCACATTAGTGTCACTGCAGTAATGAGAATAATCTGTCACTTTAATAAATACTGATGAATATTTAAATAATTTTTGGCCGGGTTTAAAATGGATATCTTGTGTTACAGACTTCGGTATGACCCGAGACATTTACGAGACAGATTATTATCGAAAAGGAGGAAAAGGACTGCTGCCGGTCAGATGGATGGCGCCGGAATCACTGAAGGATGGCGTCTTCACGGCGCATTCAGACTGCTGGTGAGGATTTTTTACGTTGTCCTGCTGCTTATACTTTTTATGACTGTAATTATTTGTGTAGTTAATTAATCTACTAACGTGTGTGTGTGTGTGTGCGCGCAGGTCTTTCGGCGTGGTGCTGTGGGAGATCAGTACGTTAGCCGAGCAGCCATATCAGGGTCTTTCTAATGAGCAGGTGCTGAAATTCGTCATGGATGGAGGACACCTCGACCGGCCGGACAACTGTGCTGAGAGACTGTAAGTTGCAAAATAGCAATGCTGCCCCCACAGACTTACCACAGTAACTGGTTGGAATTATAGTTCTTTTTGGAATGAAACAAAGTAACTGTCTCACAGCTGATTTTTACCAACTGTGTTAAACTATTTATGACATTGTCACAACTTTACTTTAAAACATCAGCTTCAAAGTCACCTTGATTCATTCATTCATTATCTTCCGCTTATTCCTTCATGAGGGTCGCGGGGGGGGGGGGGGTTCCCCATGCCCATCCAGGGGAGAACATCTCGAGCGCTGGGCAATTACACCCAGGACAGGGTTAGGGTGCCAATCCATCGCTAGGTACACACTCACTCACACAGTCACACCCACATACACACACTATACAGGGCAATTCAGAGCATTCCGTTTACCTTCCTGTTTTTGGAATGTGGGAGGAAACCGGAGATCCCAGAGGAAACCCACACAGACACGGGGAGAACATGCAAACTCCACCCAGATAGGAATTTGAACTGTAAGGACAAAGTAAACAGACCGTCTGCTGCAAGTTAATTTTTTTAATTTTATTTTAGTGGGTTTTTTTTTCTTTTTTTTAGTTGCGCCACGGGATCTAAATTTCCGTCCACCGAGTATAATGTGTATATTTCTTCTGAATATTGTCATGACTATGTTGAGATACTCTTATGATTATTTACTTGTAATGTTTTTGATTGCGATTAATAACAAAAAAGATTAATCGTGTCATCCCAAGTATCCACATGCTGCCCAGGTCGGTGTATCACACTTCAAAGAGGATGTTTTGAGTTAAACCCTTTATTTAATGCTGCTATAATAAAATAATTGACTCAGAGGTACATACAGTTGACTTTTGTGTAGTTACTGTAGTTACACTTTGAAGAGCGCCACCTGACTGACTCAATCCTGACCTTTTCAAACAGGCATAACCTGATGCAGATGTGCTGGCAGTACAACCCCAAGAATCGCCCCGCCTTCACCGAGATCATCGAAATGCTGAGGGAAGAACTGAACTTCTCGTTCCAGGAGCTCTCCTTCTTCTACAGCGAGGAGAACAAGCCCCCTGAGAGTGAGGAGTTCGACATGGACTTCGAGAACATGGAGAGCATCCCCCTGGACCCTTCTTCATACAGTCAGCGGGAGGAGGGGGGTTTCAGCAGAGACAGCGGGCCATACGACGATCATGTGCCTTACACGCACATGAACGGCGGCAAGAAGAATGGACGGATACTCTCCTTACCTCGGTCCAGTCCTTCATAACATCCGCCGTTCTGCTTCTCATGTTCCTTTTTGTTGCAGAGGCTCTTAAAAAAACTCTGATCTCAGGTCTATTTTTGGTTTCGTCTCTGGACTTTCTTCCTGCTGCCCGGCGCAGCGACGCGGATCTCGGTATCCGTCCGTTCGCTCTCGCCGCAATTTTGCCAAGTTTTCCAGGTTGAGAGAGTCTACAGAATAACCCTCTCCTCCCAGAACTGTGAATTACGAACCTAATAACCAGAAAGCTGCTTCAGCGACACCGCAGTGGTTTTCTCTCGCTCTCTCTCTCTCTCTCTTGCTCCAGCCTGTTTTCCTTTTTACTATCACATACAATCATTTCAGATCGTGGCCTTCAACAAGTGGCCTCTTTCCTCAGAACCTCGGCTTTATCGGCCGATCAGATCACGCGACCCAAAGGTTTCCTCTCTGAACGATCGGGCTTCAAGGACCCGTCTGGAGGACCCATGCTGCGTGGATGCCGATCCGTCTGGTGAACGCGTTTTAATTTATTGGCTGCATTGTTTTGTTTTAGTTTATTTTCACCGGTCACCTCGTTTTTACTCGTATCCTTTTTTACGGCTGAAGGATATTTAAAACCGTTTGGACCGAGGTGATCCTCAGACTGACCAAAAGCTGCTCCTTTGATATCTAATGGGTATAAATATATAATATATGCGACATATAGAATATTGATGGGTGTCAATATTTTATATAACACGGGCAACGTTGAAAATAATTTGTACATAGATCTTTTTTTATGTTTTCATTTATCAAATATTGTATTTTTTCAGTAATGAGTGTCTATTTTTATTGTTGTTTGCTTTTTGTTTGTTTCCATTCAAAGAAAATTGATTTACCCAGTCCTCACACACTACTCAAGACTTGCATGGACACAACAGTACTAGGGTTTGGCATTAAGTTAATTAAGTAGGGGGCGATGTTTGGAGACGGAGAGGCGACAGAGCCGGTCAGAATCGGCGACTGTCTGGGTTTAGTCTCGTTGAGTGACTAAGCTACGAGGTTTAAAACTGGATGAGTACGGGTGACGACGTGTACGTATGTACATTTCGAAGAGCTGTTATTGTGTTAATTTTGCGGTTTAGGTTGTACTGAGTCAGGAGGAAAATCCCATTGGGTCTTTGTCTTAAGAACTGCGAGTTAATTCCATTATAAAACCAAAAATCTCCAGTTAATGTGGGGTGAGCCGTTGGAAAATCACAAATTATTTTGAATAAAGGTTTAAAAGCCAAACGAAGAAGATTTTAAGTACTACTAAAATTCTTTCCCCCACCAGGGGAGCCATTTTTTCTTGCACAGATTCCCTTTTTTATACAACGTTTATATTTACCTTGGCTTGGGACAGCACTACACGAGCCATCAAACATACATCCCATTAATTACTATGTTTATCTCCCAGGAAACCCTGGGACTTTTAGCTGATGGCACTAACCGCTGTGCCACTTTTTCCATAAAAATCTGGATTTTCTGCTCAGTTTCACCTGTGGAAGTAGATTTCAGAAGTGCCAACAGAATGCATGTTTGGGTGTTTAGCAAAAAAAAAAGAAAGGTGAAATTGATCCTCCTCGCTCAGTATACTCTATATGAAGGTGTACGGACTTTATCACGAGAGAACATGACTTTGATTACTTTTTATATTAAAAATATTCTTTTATAAAATCTAGTAGCATTAGCCCAATACATATACATGAGGCAGGTGAACCAGTCGATTTCGCTGGGCCCAAGAAACAGAGAGCGCTAGAGATGCGGTACAGCTGACTGGCCATCATAGTAAAGCTAATTTCTTTCATTATATAACAAAGTCTACCTCAGTATCGCCTATACAAAAATAGTCAAGCGGAGTACGTCACTCTCTACAATGCCTCTCGTTTTAATGACAATGTGCTTGTGTCCTTTCAATTCAAGTCCTTATACAGTTCATCCTCGTGTTTTTTACTGGGCGGTGAAATTCATTTAGGTCCAAAGAATAAGTATTTTAATTGTTGAGGTAGAATATGGAACATTATTTTGCTGTGTACACAATGAACAAGTCATGCTACCTGTTCTGTGTCACTGTTAATGTTATTGACGTACAGTAGCATAAGCTTACATGTAGCAATTTTAGTATTATGACTCTTAAATCACCTCGTAATCCAAGGGATATGTTCTGGACAAATATATTTCACACAGAACATGATTGAGAATAAAAATAATCAAAAACAGCAATTATAAAAAGTATTTAATGCTAAATTTCAGTTTCTGCCCACATTGTTCCTTTCAGAAACCGCTTTGTCAATTTTAAGTTTTATCCATTAACTTAAATATCTGTATTACAGACATTGACAAAGTATTTTTAGTTTTAAAATAAATGAAAAAAAAAAACAGTACGTGTTCTAAATCAGTTGTCTTTTTTTTTAAACAGGACATATCAGCTGCTAACATGCTAACTGCACCAAAATGGAGTGGATGTTTCTTTATTCCCGCTTAAGAGCGGAAGGTCGACAGGTTTGTGTGACAGATTTATTTGTGGTACACAGCAAGATATGTAAACCTTATATTGAATTACTCCATTTTATTTAAAAGCCCTTATCTTGTAGAATCAGATCTGTGGCTGCATCTCCATTCATGCACACACGTTACATGATGGCGCCCCCTTAATATAATAGTGGTAAATACAGCGATCATGAAATGGAACCTCAAAATCCTAGAGCTTATGTTGAAAAGTACCCGATGTAAATGAAACGAAACCTTCTTTACACAACTAAAATTTAACTACAGCTTTAAATCTATGAGCAAAAAATATCTGTATGTTTTGTTTTATTCCTAATGTTTTCTATGTTCTATTCTGATCAGTTTAATCATTATTCATAACATTCAGGTGTTTCGGTTCATGCAGCACTTTGAGGAGGTGATGGGCCGACTAAAGTCTGTCCCACAGAAGTGATGCTTACTGTCAGCTTGGGTTATTTCTTCGGCTTTTGTGGAAAGTCTCATGTATCTGGTTTAATAAGATACACCCCTGGGTTACTGGTTCTTTAAAAATGGAAATGATTTGAATGTGATTTTTGTAAGAAAAAAAAAGTTCTATATTTCTCTGCATACAGTGTATTTTTGTGTACTGTGAACGTGGAGAGTCATTGCTTACATTATCGATGGGCGAATCCCACCCTTCTAGGACAATCCTGTGTGCCAAAAAATGTTTCCTCTTCCTTTTTCTGTTTTTATTATTATTATTTTTTAAGAACCACCGCTTACAGATATCTCAGGGAGGCTCGGCTGCGGGAAGCCTCTAGGTCGTGCTGGAAACGCGTCCCGCTGATTTTGACGTATCCTGGCGATGGAGATCGTGGGTGTGTGGCATGCGTTGTGTAGCCTGATGGCTCTTATCCACAGTGCCTTGCACAAACCAAACCCAGCTGTCATTCAGATTTCTTGGGCTCTGAATAGAAAACCAGCTTGGTTTCGAGTGGAGTATTAACCCTTGCTGGGGCCTTTTTTTTTTTTTTAAACTGCTAAGGATGAAATCGAGGGTTGAACGTCATTCTGCTTGGCTCTATGTTACTGTATCGGTTAGATGTGAATGTTTTTCTTTTGTGCATTTGTGTGTTTTTGTTTTGGAATCTGGAAGCCGCCTCCCCTCTGAACCTCAGGTGGTTTTGCTTCATTCAGCAGCGTGAGCCATCCACCTGAAGTCCCTGATTGGATTGGCTAGAAAAAGGGGGAGGGCTTATTACAAAAACTGAGTGATTTATTAATGAACTGTATATAGGCGCAAAAACAAAAAGCACTTATTTCTTGATGAAAAATAAGTAAATATATCAGAAGCACGGTGGGGAGCGGATGGGATAGGCAGAGGAAGCGCCGTGTGTATTTTATAGTTCTGAAAAAGGAAAAGTATTACCTTTAGAGTTGTTTTCTATTTTTTTAGCCAAAAATAAAGAGGGAGGGGGGAATAATTCAGAACTACTTTTTTGTTCCTGACTGTAAACTTTTGCTATCTTGTACATTGTGGAGTTTTCATTGACATAAATTTGTATATAGTCATCGTTTCTGCGGAAAATGAAATGTCTCGACGTCTTTCAGGTCAAAATCAGCTGTTTGATTGTGGTTCCTTCATCTTTGTGTGCTGCTGCGATGCCATCGGTTCCTAACCCATCATTTTGTCCAGTTTAATATTGCTGGAACTCACCTGAGGTCACGTGTTTAAAGGACGACTCCACTCTGTTTATCTATCCAGCATGGGTTTCGTACCGAACACATTTCTCTCCCCATGGTTTCCTTGTATTAAGAAAAGTCAAGGAGACTTGTTGTGTGGTTTCCTTTTTGCATTAGAGTCAAGCTTGCGGTTTTATTTAGTCTTTTAAAAAAAGTGTTAAGTTGAAGTGAGAGCAGCACAATGAGCTTATTACCGTATTACTTCTAATAGATCGAAACGCACAGATCTGGACATCCGACCCTTGGACTGTATTTATCTGATTTGTATGAAGTCGATAGGAATTTAGTCAAATGATTCATATTTGATTTCCAACTTTAGAGTTCTCAGTAGCCTCATTTGGGTCAGACAAGAACGGTCGAATGTGGCCCCTGGGCCAGGCTCTGATAAACATAAAATACCCCGTCCCGATTCATTATAGTGTGCAGTTGTTTACATATAAATTCTAAACAGCTGAAGTCATTTTTAGATCATATAATTTGATAAAAGCCACACCCCAGTACAACCACATTATTATTATTTGGCATAAAGTTCCCAGTTCCTGGTCCCCTGAGAAAAGGATTCACTTAACACTTTTCTTATATCGATTCTAACTCAAACTACTTCAATTACTGTAAAACAAGTGGCCTGTGGGAATTCACCGACCACTCATTGTGCTCGTGTTTGCTTAAAATCACCACCTTTTAAATATTCAGCATAAAGCATACATTAAGACCTTTGTAAAGTCCAATGAATTACATCATCAGTTATTTAGAAACAAGATCAGTCTGGAACAAACGACAAGACACACAAATGTAACCACAGTCAGGTCTTTTCTTAATATGTGGAAACCTGGTCTTTTTTTATTACTAAATCTGGTTGTAGATGACAAACTGGAGTTTTCCTTCATATGATGGACCGCTGTTTTGTGCAGTTTCATCCTCGTCCAGTTTTATTTTTTATATATATATATACATGAAAAATGTGCACATGTTCTTTCAGCTGGTACATCTCCTGGTTCTTGTTCTCTTTTGGTCAGAGTCACGATGGTCATGATTTACACACCCTTATGTTCTTATAAGTTCAACACAAGACAGCCTCTCAGCTACTATTACAGTGCAGATCACACTCCTCTTTGTGTGTGTGTGTGTGTGTGTGTGTGTGTGTGTGTGTTTGCGTGAGTACAAACTTATGATTGCATCCAGATTCCAACAGCTGACGTTCAGGATCAAACTGTGCCATCGTCATCAGACTGCTTTACCATATCTTTTTTCTCAAGGAGAGCCAGGCAGCGATTTGTACAGAGAAATATTAGAAAGATATGAAAATGAATCTTGCTGTGTGTAAATTATTCAACAATGAACTGTTTATATAAAAAGATTAAGAATAAAAATTGATTGGAAACATTGTCTTCGGTGCTTCACCTCTTCACGGTCACAGATGTGTAGTGTTCTGAGTTTCAGGTCCATTTGTTCCAGTAAAGCCATGATAGCCATGGACTCTGTATCAATAGCAATATGGCACGAAAGGGCGACAATTATTGTGAATAGATCATGGGAAAGTGTCTTCACAATAATACACAACCTCATGTGCGTTATTGCTTTTAGGCAGATACACCCAGGACAGGGTGTCAATCTATCGCTGGGCACTCACTCACTCACACATCCACACACTATACAGCGCATGCAATTTTACCTGGAATCCATGTCTTTGGAATGTGGGAGGAACCCGGAGAAAACCCACACGGACACGGGGAGAACATGGAAACTCCACCCAGATCGGGATTCAAACCAGGAACACCCAGCGCTGAGAGGCAAATGTGCTAACCACTCAGCCACCATGCCGCCCTGCAATGTTTTTTTTTTTTTTTTTAATTAATGCTAATCGCTGAGTAACAGGTTTCCAGTTTCTCTATCAATTAAATACTGAACAAATTCTAAAAAAAACAGTGGGGAAAAAAATGTAAATCACACATTAATATAAATGTGAAGCGGTCAGATGTTAGTTTTATTGTCAACAATGTCATGGCTGGACAAATGGCTCAGTCAATCAGATTTAAGGGCAAGAACTACCTAGCCCTTAGTGGACCCAGAGGCCTTGGTTTTAACCTCCAATCATCAGATTGATAGTCCAACACCTTAACCACTGAGAGTGTTGGGAGTCATATAAAGGCTGCAGGGTCAACTGGATGGTGATCTTGCCTTAAAATTTTCCTAGCACCTTGATAAATCCATAACACAATGAATTGAAGCAGTTTTAAAGATAAGAGGGGGCTCAGTCTGATACTACAAGGTGTACAATAATAGCCAGTAAATATACAAGATGCAATATTTTCACCAGTGGTTAAATACACTGTAGTTTAGGGCAAATATTCTTATTAGCATGAATGTATTTGCATTGTACACTTATAAAATAGGATTTCCGCATGTGATCATATGATCTAATCAGACGGTCATGTGGCAAATCGGCTCATAATATTTAAGGAGAAATAGTTTATTGAGCACAGCCTTGGGAAAAAAAACCTTTTAAATACAGTATTTGTGACAAAATTATGAAAATATTTTTATTAAGACAATTAACTCAAAGTTACATTATCAAATAAACATTACATTGAATTGGCTTTAGGTTTTTTTGTACATAAGATGGTATTTAACAATTAATGAGTATATTGGTTGAATAAAAAGTTTAATTTTGCCCAAACACTAAAAAAAAACGCATCAGACTGCAATTATTTTTTAAGCTAGCTGTTTGAATACAGACTTATTAAAAGTTAAAGTCTGGTAATTGCTTAGGATGTCCACATACTTTTGTTGTTATAGGGCATGAAATGGGTGGAGTTTACCAGAAAATGGCCTGTTCATACAGGAAATCCCTAAAGGTTTTAAAATAACACGTGCACGTCACGTTAACAACAGGAAATGTCAATGTAAGTACAGTTCCATCAGTTACTCTCTACTGGAATGCGCTCTAATGGTTAGTTTAGACCCCCGTGTGTGTGTGTGTGTGTGTGTGTGTGTGTGTGTGTTTGCATGTGTGTGTGTTATATGTTGTGTAAGCATGGTGCAGCTCTAAGCGATGAGTATGAACAGTACATCATTTATGCACAA
>JAOUQT010333752.1:0-13264 GCA_025769995.1 Xyliphius kryptos | reverse complement strand
ATCAGCCCATAGTGTGGCTGTAGTGCGATCAATACACCATGCTGATGCTGACAGAAGGGAACTTTAGGGAACAATTTGAACTTGGCATGACTGTTGGTGCCAAATAGACTAATTAGAAGTATTTATAAATCAAAATGCTGCACTAAAGAGATAAACAAAAGCTACGCATTCTGAGAGGTGGACAGACAGGTTCAAAAGGGTAACGTCAACTCGGATATTTAATCTGGTGCTCTGAACTTCACCAGATGAGCAACATGACAAACACTGAGGTGAGTTTAGAGTCAAGAGAAGCACTACCTGTTTGTATAGAATCACCAGCCACAGTACTAAATAAACCTCCATAATTTTAACTTAAATGTCCATTCGATCAGCTCTTTTTACCATATAGATGAATTTTGTAGTTTTACAATTACAGGTTAGTTCATGTTTCTTTAGATACTTTTCTTTAATGATCAGGAGATTTACAATTCAGGTATTAGTTGGGTGGTAAATCATTCTCAGCACTGCAGTGGCCATTAGTTTTTAAAACTGTATTTTCACTTAGTGTTTTCTACTATACACATCCACTTATGTACCATGTTTTTTTGCACGTGTTTGCAGTGTCCTCTGAGCACTAATGTTGGGTCAGATGATATTCAGTGCTACTTTTCAATTGATGAATATCAGCAGTGAAATATCTGATCCACACAAGCCAGTACAACAAACACGATACCTCCATGTCAGTGTAGAGAATTATCCACCCAAATAATACCTGCTCCGGCCCAGATGGGGAAAAAAAGAGGAAAAAGGGGATTAATGTAGAGAAACAACTGAATCACAATATGTAACTGTAGAACTACAAGGTTAATTTATATGATAAGTGGAACAGATTAAATACACATGCTGAACTAATTCAGTGGCAGCTGACTGTAGTGTTTCTAAATAAAGTGCTTGTTGATTGTACCTTTTTAGAAATGTAGCCAAATAAGTTCTTTAAAGTTTTGTTTCCTAAATGATTGATATAAATAAAAAGAACCAATCATCTTATTTTGTGGAACTGAACAAGTAACTAATAATAGCCGAGACTAGTCTCAGAACTGAGCAGAAGTCAAAATTATTGCATCTTTTACATAACACAGTCAAACTCAACATGCAGTGTTTTAGTCGAACTATAAATTCTATAAAGATAAACGGTTTGAAATGCTCGGAAATTCTGACCTTCAAAATTTGAACCTTCATTGTTTTCTAAATTAAATACACACGTACGTATCTACGTACAAACACACACGATGCTTCCAAACTGCTTGCATTCGAACTACACTTAAGGAGGGGGGAGAAAAGAAAATTTGCATCAAGGCACTTTAGGTTTGAGTTGCTGTGGTTACACAGACATCCTACTTAATAAGTACTGCCACCTCCAGCTCAGGTACAAAAGTTATACATACATTAATTTCCACTACTGCTGGGACTGTTATTTAACATACAGCTTAAGACTTGCACATTCCTGTGGTAATAAATAGATCATTAAAGACCAGTGCGGAGTTTGAACAGTATGGACAAATACACTGTAGTGAAAGCCTACAGATGATGGGCTCCTGGTCCAATGCTTTGGTTAAGTTTGTTCTGGTTGGATTCCTACTGCAGCAGAGTCTGATTCAGAATCTCCCAGATCATCAGCTTTCGGAAATAGGGCATGTGACACTACAGCAAAAAAATAAAATTATAAAATAATTGGTTAAAATATGAAGACTTTGATGAACCAAATTCAAAATTATCAGTGGTTTAGTTCCGACTGTCCTCAAGTTGTTTATTACTGTAATATAACAGCACTGTTCTGCTAGCTAAATGTTTTGGGCGTTGAAGGTTCGAGGGTTTACATCCCAAATACACCAACATTGCCAATGTGGTTCCTTGCGTAAAGCCCTCTACCTTTATTGCTCGTGACAGTCCCTGTATTCTAACCCCAACCATACACTTACTTGTAAATCACATTCAAGTGTCTGCTAAATGGTGTAATATAAACATAATACAAGAGTCATCTGCACATATACAAATGTCTAAATACTACTATCTGATGTATTTTTTAAAAAAAAAATTATTCATAAATCCTGTTACCTGTCTGAAGGTAAAAGGGTATCCGGCGGCAAGGTAGTCTGCATACTTGCATACGAACACTCCACAGTCACTGCCGTTCCTCTGCTGAGGGATTTCCTAGCATTCAAAAATGTCAATCTCAGAAGTTAAACTTAGACATTTCAGATTTAAAACCAGTTATAAAGTCTGCACAAAGATCTGCTAAGACAAGGAAAATATTCATTTATTAATCAGAGGACATTATTAAATCATTATAAAATGGATAGTTCCAGTCCTTTAATCTGATTGGCTGAGCTGCTTTTCTAGACGTGGCATTTTTCACAATAACCCACACCATGGACATCACATTCGTATAAATGCGCGATCTAAAATATATTGTTTTTTCAAAGTGTTCTGTAATTTGGCCACTAAATGTCAGTATTTGTTAAAATCATTCAAGTATGCCAGGGTTCATTTTAAAAACAGACTGGATTATGTTGCGGCAGATGAGTTTAGAAGCGATTTTGCTTTTATTAAATGTATTTATGAATCAAACTTTTTTGATTATAGTGTGTTGATAACAGTTTTATAAAAGCAATTAAGGCACTCGAGGATGTGCATTATTGGGAATAAACCACGGAAAGATGTGTAACGGTACTCCAATTGCTTGGCGTGCCTTATAACACCCCTTTCCCATGGTTTATTCCCAATAATGCACACACTTGTGCCTTATGGCTTTATTAATGCTGCCTCAGCGCTATGGTGAGGCCTAAAATCTGCCTGATCAACCTTATAAATGTTATTAGACAGAACGAGCATACGAAATGGCCTGTGACTTTAATCTGATTATGTGCTGTTTATGGCTTGTCAGAATAAATAAATCATAAACAAATTAATTTAATTTCACCTTTTACCACAAAACTACCATTCTATGTTTGCCTTTGAGAACTGAAGACGCAGAATAATGTAATATCTGCCAACGTATTGAAAAAAAATGTATCTTTAATGATTTATTAAAGATTAATTCATTCATTCATTATCTTCCGCTTAATCCTCTATAAGGGTCATGGGAGGCTTCCCCATGCGCATCCATGGGAGAACCAATGCAACAAACTTTTGCTGAGCACATTAACTCACACAGCCACAAACTATATGGGGCAATTTGGAGTACTCATTTTACTTTGAATCCATGTTTTTGGTCTGCAGGAGGAAACCCACGCAGACATGAGAGAACATGGAAACTCCACCCGGATAAGCATTCAAACCAGGAATCCGCAGTGTTGAGAGGCGACCATGATAACACTAAGCCACCCTATATTTATTTTTAATCTAATTTAGAAATCTAATCTAAGTCAAAAACAAGACTTCTAAATTAACAATATGAACGTGACAGAGGGAGCTGCTTGACCTTAAATGTTAAGTGCATTATACCGTTTGTTCAATGATATCTGACTCTCCAAATATGAAAGAATTGTTCATGCCTGAGTGGCTTATATTCGGTTACATTGCCAATATGGCCCCCTTTGCAAAAGTTTGGACACCCCAAGATTGATGATGGCGATTCACTTGGTCGAACACAATTTTTAAGAGCTTAGTGACAAAAGAAAGGTTTGATATTGGTCTATAGTTGGAGAGTATTGGAAGATCCAAATGAGGTTTTTGATAAAATGATTGCACAGATTGTTGGACACATAACCGATTTAAAGAGATGAATTTATGATAGCTATTAAATAACTATATTTTATTCAAAGTCCTTATTCCTACCGAGGCTCGCAAACTGCTCACTGTCCACTTCAAAACGTCCAGGTCTTTACCTTTCTTGACATTGTATTCTTCTTTCAGATACATCCTGCAAAACATCAGTCAGTTAATGCAGTGTGAGTCACGGCGGTGCGCTTTCTTACATAAAAATGGAGGCGGATAACTTACAGTAATAGATTACAGATGTCATCGTGTCTCTGACCCATGGAGTCATATGACCTTACAGATTTGTTTCTGAGGTCGATAACCTAGAGAAACAAAAGGTGATGCATTTTTTAGTAGTATATTTTATAATCAGACATTTAAAGTGACTGGAGAGTGTAACTGATCGAATACAGTCTTGATCATAAATCACAAAGCAAAAGTTGTAAGCAACATCATTAATGACTCACCGCAAGAGACCAGTGAACGCCCAAATGAAGAGGGATGAGAATGAGGTCATACTGGAAGAGGTCGACTGCCTTCGTCCAGCGCCGCACAGCCGTATGTCCATCCCCATGGAGCTTGGGGAAGAAAAACGTGCTAAAGCAGTAAACCTTTCTGCATCGGCCATTCAGCACCTGCTCAGAACGTGCCATCACCAGGTTAAAGTAGAAATTTATCACCTAAACAACAGAAAATAGGAAAAAGGTATATTAATTTAGATAACATGATATAATAGCATTAAAGTGTCAATTTTACAGAGAACAAATGAAATTAAAAAAAAAAAAAAAAAAAAAAGAATCACTAAAAAAAAAATTTTTGAGCTCAATAAGCTGCTACAGTAATGTTAACAATGTTTAAGTTTATTGAAACTTTATTAGCAATGCAAGATGATGGCATACAAAAAGAAACTTCAAAAAAAAAAAGGGCTGTGAGCAAAAAAAAAAAAAGACACCTGTAGACCTTCTTGCTCCATTGTCTATTTTTCTGTAATGCCCACAACAAGTGTTTTCTAATCTATCCAGTAAGATGTTATGATCTATAGTGTCAAAAGCTGCACTAATATCTAATAACAGAAGGTAAGAGATTTGGTTATAATCACAGGACATTAATTCATCATTAACTACTTTTATTAACACTGCCTCAGTGCTGATGGTGAGACCTGAAATATGACTGATAAACGTCATGAATGTTGTTAGTTAGAAGATGGCGATTCAGTTGGTCAAAGACATTTTAGAGACAAAATGAAGAATTGATTTTGGTTTATAGTTGGGACAGTATTAGAGGATCCAATTTAGGTTTTTGGTTAAATGATTGCACACTGCAGATTGTTGGGGTCATAGCCGATATTAAGAGATTAATGTGTAAAATTTATTAAAGGCTCCCTAATATGTAGAATGTGGTCTTTCTAAGACAATATCCTGTCTGTTAGACCCTCTACACAACTCTGCTTAATGTGTAATTAATGAGACAAGCTATTTTTTAGATATAGAGTTAAAAACGCTTCATGAGGTTGTTTTAGGAAGCGTGTTTGATCGTTGTACCATGGAACGAGTCTAACTTTTTTTTAGTTTAACTAAAGCTACGCCATTCAAAGTTACGGAAATCACGTTTAAGGTTTTCAGCTGTGCTCTCGGGTTCTTCTAGTCCTGAGGCTGGTTAATGTATAATTCATGTAAATGTTGTATGAATGACGCAGCAGTAGACAAAATGATTGTGAGATTATTATTTTTATTTTGTGGAACAATAGTAACCACACTGTATGATACCCATGGAATCGAGAGTCAAAAGCTAAATTGAAAAAAAATTTGTGGGCTTTTGAAGTGAACAAACTATAAATGCCTTGTGTCTGAGGAAAACACTATTTTGGAAAAAAATTCGGCAAATGCAATAAGCGACAAGTGGAGCAAAAAAGAGCTGTGTCCAAACTTTTGTCTGGTACTGTGTACATACAAATTATAAAGTACTATTAACAGTAAAAAAACATCCCAGGTATACCTGCAATATAAACAGTACAGACATAATGCAATACTTTAAACATGGTTAGATATCACACACTCCTCTTTGGGTCTTTTCATATATATTTTTTGAAATATGTACAGTGAGTTATTTGAACACCCTGAGACTTTGCAAGTTCTCCCACTTAGAAATCATGGAGGCACCTGTTTGAAGTCACTAGCTGCATTAAGACACCTGTCCATCCCACACATCAGTAAGACTCCATCTACTAACATGGCTGTCCAAAGACACCAGAGACAAAATTGTTGCCAAACAGCTTGGTAAAAAAGATCAACTATTGGAGCAATTTTTAGAAAATGGAAGAAGCTAAGCATGACTGTCCATCTCCCTCGGACTGAGGCTCCACGCAAGATCTCACCTCGTGGCGCATCAACAATCCTAAAAAAGGTGAGGAATCAGCCCAGAACTACACGAGAGGAGCTGTTCAATGACCTGAAGAAAGCTGGCACCACTGTTTCCAAGGTTACTGTGGGTAATACACCAAGACGTCATAAGTTCCCCTGCTTAAATCGGCACACATCCAGGCCCGTCTTAAATTTGCCCATGGCCATTTGGATGATCCAGAGGAGTCATGGGAGAAAGTTTGGTGGTCAGATGGGAACTCAAAATAAAACTTTGTGGCCTTAATTCCTCTCTCTGTGTTTGGAGGACGAAGAATAATGAGCATCATCCCCAAAACGCCATCCCTACTGTGAAGCATGGGGGTGGAAGCCACCTCCTTCCCTCAGTTACAGCATTGAAGATGGGTCGTGGCTGGGTCTTCCAACATGACAATGACTCAAAGCACACAGCCAAGATAACCAGGGAGTGGCTCCGTACGAAGCATATCAAGATTCTTGAGTGATCTAGCCAGTCTCCAGACCTAAATCCTATAGAAAATCTTTGGAGGGAGCTAAAACGCTGTGTTTTTCAGTGACGGTCAAGAAACCTGACTGATCTGGAAAAGATCTGTGAGGATGAATGGCCCAAAATCCCTGCTGCAGTGTGTGCAAGCCTGCTGCAAAACTACAGGAAACATTTGACCTCTGTAATTGCAAACAAGGGCTACTGTACCAAATATTAACACTGATTTTCACAGGTGTTTAAATACTTATTTGCAGCAGTAACACACAAATCATACATTGTGATTTCTGGATTTTATTTTAGATTATGTCTCTCACAGTGGACATGCCCCTAAGATGAAAATTTAGACGCCTCCATAATTTCAAGTGGGAGAACTTACAAAGTCACAGGGTGTTCAAATACTTACGTTTCCTCACTGTATACTTCATCTAAAGATTAGCTCAAGTCAGTGTCCTGATTAATTGCTTGGCCATAAATTAATTTATGATCTATATATAAAATACACAATCCAACACATACAGCACTAAACTGACTAAATAAATTACAAAAGCATAAGAATCATTATTGTAAAACTAAAATCAGCAGTCTCCTATTTAAGGCAGATAAGAAATGTTTAATGGAAACCTTAAGGTGAGGTATTTAAAGGATGATGGAGAAAGACATAGGTACATAATATATTTGAATATGTAAATCTATAGAACAAAATGCAAACATCTTTACTTGGTCTCTTTAATACTGCTAAACCCTGCTCATTTCAAACATCTACTAAGTTCATAACTATTCAAACTTTAACAATGCACTTTTGGTTATACCTCATCATTGAGCCAGCTCCCCTCTTGCAAAGTTGCCAGATCCCTTTGCGTGATCCGTAGTTTAAATGCACTACTTAACACAAGGTTTGGATCTCTCTGCGCAAGAGCAGCACTTACTTCCTGCAGCATCTCCTGTATAAAAAGTTACACACAATTAAAAAAAAAATTTTAGGTCAGTGTCTTAAAACATTTAACATAAACCGGTCCATTTATATTAGACTTTTAAAAATTTTAACATGTACTTTTTACATTAATAATCCTGCTTACAGTAACATACAGTGGTTTAAAAAAGTGAATGCCCCCTAAACTTAACTGGTTGGACCACTCTTAGCAGCAACAACTGCAACCAAGCGTTTGTGATAACTTGCAAGGAGTCTTTTACAGCGTTCTGGAGGAATTTTAGCCCACTCATCTATGCAGAATTGTTCTAATTCTGTTACACTGCAGGGTTTTTGAGTATAAACGGTCTTTTTAAGGTCATACCACAGCATCTCAATAGGATTCAGGTCAGGACTTTGACTAGGCCAAGTCTTCATTTTGTTCTTCAGGCATTTAAAGGAGGACTTGCTGGTGTGTTTTAGATCATTGTCCTGCTGCGGAAACCAAGTTTGTTTCAGCTTGATGTCACGAACAGATGGTCAGACATTCTCCTTCACAATCTTCTGGTAGACAGCAAAATTCATAGTTCCAGATCTTGACGCAGCAAAACAGCCCCAGAGCATCACACTACCACCACCATATTTTACTGTTGGTATAATGTTCTTTTTCTGAAATGCAGGGTTTCTTTTACACCAGATGTAATGGGACACACACCTTCCAAAGAGTTCAACTTTTGTCTTATCACAGAATGTTTTCCCAAAAATCTCGGGGATTATCAAGATGTGTTGTGGAAAAGTTGAGACGAGCTTTAATGTGTTTTTGCTCAGCAGTGGTTTTCTTCTTGGCCATTTTGTCCAGTTTTTTCTGATGGTGAAGGCATGAACTCTAACCTTAACAGAGGCAAGTGAGGCCTGCAGTTCTTTGATCGTTATTTTGGGGTCTTTTGTAACCCATTGGATGAGTCATCGCTGCACTCTTGCGGTAATTTCGGGCGGCCGGCCAATCATGGGACGGTTCACCACTGTTCCATGTCTTCGCCATTTACAGATAATGGCTTTCACTATGGTTTGCTGAATTCCCAAAGGTTTGGAAATGGCTTAATAACCCTTTCCAGACTGATAGATCTCAATTACTTTCTTTCTAATTTCGGCATGATGTGTAGCTTTTAAAGACCTTTTGGTGAACTTCACTTTGTCAGGCAGGTCCTATTTAATGGGTGTCTTGATTGAGAACAGGTGTGGCAATAATCAGGCCTGGGTGTGACTAGAGACAATGTACTCAGGTGTGATAAACCACAGTTATAGTATGGTTTAACAAGGGGGGCAATCACTTTTTCAAACAGGGCCATGAAGGTTTGGATCTGTTTTCTTCTAAACATTTTCATTTACAAACGGCATTTTGTATTTACTTGTATTTACAATTTACTATTTAAATTAGTTTGATGTTCCAAAAGACTTCACGTATGACAAACATAACCCAGCCGTGTAACTGGAAACAGTTGCATGCCGGTCCCAAGCCCGGATAAATGGGGAGGGGTGGAGAAAGCAATGGCAAACTACTCCACTATCTTGCCAAAATACTTTATGAATCACGATGAAACGCTTTCACAAAGGCTTGGAGAAGAACGATTCATAAAATGACCGAGAGTCGGCTACGACTGATCGGATAATCATCATCATCATCATCAATCATTATACAGTGAATGTCAAAAAGATAAATTTGAAATTCATTCTGAACACTTGCATTTTTGTCCAATATATGCTGATCTACCTAGGCACAAATGTGGTAATGTAGTTTGACCTTGACATATTAGACTTAGGTATTTTCACAATTACTGTATGAAATAAGTTCTAATACAGCTTGGGAGCTTAGAAAAGATTTTCCAAATGCCTACAAAAGCTCAAAGTATCAACCTCTGGGTTTTTGTTTGTACTACAGGCTTTAGAAGTTTTCAGGGGGGGAAAATGCTTGTAAGTTTGGGTTAAAGAAAACAGCTAGGGCTTATTTTACATCTGCAATCTGGCTGAAACTTCAAAACCTACTTTTGTCTGAAACAAAAGATAAATTGCCTTTTGAGTTTCTCATATACGTTTCACTTCAGCAAGCCAGCAGGCTAGGTTTCCTTCCTATCAGTAACAATGAAAAAGGTGGTTATTTCCTAATCCTTTCAAACTACAGACTCATCAGTCTGCTTTAAAAAATCCTAAAAGTTTAATAAACTTTTATGTGTGTGATTTAAAAGAAATATAAATTTTGCTCAATATTACAAGCAACTGCTCTTATTTTATTGTGGGAGGTTGCATGGCTAAATTGGACCAGCCTGATGGCCAATCTTCATTAATTGCACATTGCGCCAGTAAGAGCAGAGTGTGAGTTACATACATTGAGTGACATACCAACATTCAAAAGACTGATTTGATGAACATGAATTTGAAGTTGAGCATCTCATATAGCCTGCACAGTCACCAGATCTAAATATTATTGAGCCACTTTGGAGTGTTTTGGAGGAGCGAGTCAGGAAGCGTTTTCCTCTACCAGCATTCTGCAGTGACCACTATCCTTCAAGAAGAATGGCTTTAAGTCCCCTGACCACTGTGCAGGACTTGTAAATGTTCTTCCCAAGAAGAATTGAGGCTGCATTGGCCGCAAAAGGAGGCCCTACACCATACTAATAAATGATTGTGGTCTAAAACCAGGTATTTCAGTTTCATTGACCAACCCCTGTACATGTACTACAAATACATGAAGTAAACCAAATACATCAAGTAAACCTATTGTTTTTTGCTAACGTTTATCTTTTTTTCTTACTTTACTTGTTTTTCTAAACAAAACAAAAACTGTTTTTAAGCATGGAATATGGTGCCTCACCATTCTACTCACATGGCAAAGCACTGTCAAGACAATCGAAAGCTAATCAGCAATGACAACATCGTAGCCACATTGTATTTCAAAAAGGCGAACAAATTGTTCATTAACCAGCGGAGGCTTAAGGATCTGGCGGTGGAACATGGAATCACACATGGAATCACTTGCTATAAAAAAAATTACTATATGTAAATAATAAAAAATAAAAAAAAAATCAGGCATGCCCAATATGTATATTGTGTTCGACCTATTAATCAAGCAGTGCATATTGGTAGATCGATGTAAACCACTCCAAAAATTCGAAAAAATGAACGTGGGGACAACCGAGCTTTCCAGTATTTTAGTATTTACTTACACACACACACACACACACACACACACACACACTTTCACCAAAAGCGACTTACAGTTGATCGAATTCAGTAGTTAAGGAGAAACCAGCTACACTGTAGTATCATTAAACCTGATCATTATTAGAACTGGCTTTTTTTTTATATAAAAACTACTCATAGAAGAGCTGTGTTTTCTAATGTGTTTTTAAAATGCTGAGTGACTCAGCCTACAGATGTCAGATCAGTTTTGGAAGACAACATTTTGGACCCACAACCCGCCATTTAAAGGGCCTCTGTCGGGCAGATTTGGTATTTGTTGGCTAATGAAAAGTATCCCAACATAAGAAAATGTGCTACATATTTGAAAGTATTTTTGCAGATTTCATCTCCCAGCAGGACCTGGCCTTTGTCCACGCCCAGACCCAACAACAAAGAAGAAGCAAACATCAATGAAATCTGGGCTTCCATAACTCCCAGGCCCAGTGATGGCATGGGCATCAAACCAGGTTTTGATGCTTCTGACGGCATAGGCAGTGACAAGTCCTGCTGGAAGATGAAACCTGCATCTCAATACAGATCCTCAGCAGAAATAATCATGAAGTAGACTGTTGCGGTGACCTTGGATTTAAGAAACAGAGTTTACCAACACATGCACCGGACAATACAACCCAAAATCATGACCGATTATGGATAATTCACCCTGGACCTCAAGAAGTTTGGATTCTGATCCTCACAAGTTCTTAAACCAGTTCTTCCTGAAGTCATAGCACCTATTGCAGATTAAGCAAGAATTGATAAACCTACATGGCTACTGTTAGATTAATACATTGAGAGAACATGGAAACTCCACCCGCTTTTTATTTTTGTTTATTTAAATGCATATCATAAATTAAAGAACCACAGTAACCGACAGCACAATATGACTATCACTGAGTAAGAAATGTAAACTACTTCCTTCCTAACATTAAGATAGAGGATAAATGAATATCTTTTAATAGTGTGACATTTCATAAGCCATAACATATTATAATTCTTTTTTGAAAACTGCTAGTTTATTTTAACAACAATGCTACGTTTTTTTGTGTTTTTTTTTTTTTTTTTTTAAATAGACTTAATCTTTTAAGGAAGCCTAAGGAAAACACATCATGGGTGGGAACAAGGCAGGGAGATGAAGAGATTGGGCTAGTGTGATTAAGTGCATTTACTGTAATGTTTATAGCAGAAAGGTGGAAATTATACTGGGTGTGTCTGTATGTATAAAAGAACCTAAGGGCAGAGCTAATAGCTTAGAAGAAATACACATGTGGTTCTACAGAGAGATGAAAGCAAATTAAAAGCACATGGTCAAGTTAAGTGTACATAGCAGAAACTTGAACAAAAAAAAACAGACTTACACTAATGTATATATTTTTCTTTAGTCTCACTAAAACTCCATACAACTAACACACAATTAAGCAAAATGATATTCAATATGCTAAATATAGTCTTAGCTCATTGTGTTCCTCTATATTTTCTAAATATGACACTAAAATTGAAAAACAGTGTTTAAGGCCAAAGCAGTTCCGTCTGGTAGGGCCCCAAAACAAAGTTTTCTAATTGGAAGACAGTTAGTTTACCTAACACTATAACCGTGACCTATATGGATGTTAAAATGATCTGGCATTTGGTGGCAGTTGGAATTCTAGCATATATTAAATTGCTACATAATGTGATTTCAATTGACAAAAATATTTTAAAAACCTTATAAACATTTTACATACATTAATTGTTAGAAGACCCCAAAGTAGCTAATATACTGTATTGATTAATGTGTTGTGCTATTATTTGAGGGTCTGCATTATTTCATTTAGAGAACATGCTTACAACTTTGAACATTTGATATTCTTTTAATTCCAAAGGAAACAACAAATAGGACAAAACAGAAAAATTCAGTGTGCATAAGTATTAAGTCAGTAATTTGTAGGGCCACCTTTTGAAGCAATTACAGCTGCAAGTTGCTTTGGATAAGTCTTTATGAGCTTCCTCAAGGCAAAACTGCTCCAGCTCAAGTTAGATGGTTTCTGCTGGTGAACAGCAGATTGTTAATTGGATTAAAGTCTGGGCTTTGACCGGGCCATTTTAATACATTTGCACGTTTTCTGGCCACTCTTCCATAAAGCCCAGCTCTATCGAGTGTATGGCTTATTGTGTTCGTATGGGCAGATACCCCAGTCTCTGCTTGGGAACTCTGCAGCTCCTACAGGGTTACCTTTGGTCTCTGTGTTGCCTCTCTGATTAATCTCTTCCTTGACCGGTCTGAGAGTTTTGGTGGGCGGCCCTCTCTTGACAGGTTTGTTGTGGTACCTTGTTGTTTCCATTTGATGATGCATTTGATGGTGCTCTGGGGGATCATCAGAGATTAGGATATTTCTTTTTATAACCTAGCCCTGACATACATCTCTACAACTTTGTCACTTGCTTGGAGATCTTCTTGGTCTTCATCGTGTTGTTTGGTTAGCTTAATGGTGTTGCAGCCTCTGGGGCCTTTCAGAAAAGGTGTGCATATCGACAGATCATGTG
>JAOUQT010333751.1:0-21764 GCA_025769995.1 Xyliphius kryptos | reverse complement strand
TCTTTACAGCTGCAAGCTCGCCTGTAGAGAGTTTACGAGCCTAAAAAGCAAAAAAACAACAAAACGGCATGAAAGCAGGGTCAACTAGATCACTTCAGAGCAAAACAAAATTATTCATCGTGGCTTCCAGTTCCAGTGCTGGGAACTGTGACAACATTTCTGTATGTGGTGTCAGAGCAAAAGAAAAACAGTGAAACTAAAAATTACAAACCCAATTCAGCCATGTCAGTATGTGCATGTTGGTCAGGTATTGTGCCGACCAAAATAAATGGTAAACATGGGCTATCATTGTGAAAGCTTTTGGCTACGACGTTTATCAAATGTTTAGGTGTGGATGCAACTAGGAAGATTTATGAATACTTTTACATTTACTATTATAAGGGATTTATATTTAAAGTTAAAAGTGAATAAAGTGGTTTTTATAAAGAAAATGGTAAACTCCCCATGAATAATACAGATTTAATCAAATAAAGGGACATCTTTTATTACATAGGTCAGGAAATAAAGTTTTGAAAAGCTGAAGAATTAGGACAAAATGACTCATTTTTTACCAAACACATAATGCATTCTTAAAGGTAAGGATGCACTAGAATCATTCAGCTAAAAAAAAAACCACAAAGAAATAAAAAGATTTCATTACACTAAAAAAATGTTTTTAATTATACTGTATATTTTTCTAGTTCGACTTTATCATGGTATTTTTCCACAGTGAGTCACAACAGAGCACCTTAAACTTTTTCAGCTGTTAATTTAGTTTCAAGCCTTTGAGTCTCATAGCTCCAGGAAGGATTAAAAAAAAAAGTTGTTGTGTCTTAAAAAATCTGCAGCAAGTCAGACACGCACAAAGCACACGCTTTTTCCCTTTCGCACATTATGTAGGTGCGCATATACTCCTAAAATAGACATAATCCCCGTTTTGACAACATTCTGGAGTGATACACTCTGTACATGCAGTAAACATGTCGTCTGTCTGAAGGAATGTGACAATCTTTCAGCAGGCAGGTTTACAGACCCAACAATTTATTCAAAATAAAAAAATACCTATTTATTTATTAACTGAGAAGTAATTTAGTCTTGCTTTGGTGTGGCGGGTAATACAAATATTCTTTGCATTACATTTGGTTATTTAGCTGACACTTTTAGCCAAAGCGACTTACAAGTATCCCAACTTGATGTTTGGGATCAGAACACAGGGTTGATACAACTCCCTGAAGCAATGAAGGTCTTCCTCAAGGACCCACATTGGCAATTTCAGTGGACCTGAGATTTAAACTCTCAACCTTCAGACTGATAGCCCATTCCCATACTCAATTAATTCTATTGTTATAAGTACATTTAATTCAGTCTTTCTTGGCTTACTCATTTAAATCATACTTAACTTTATTAGTTTGTCTGAGTAAACAACTTTGGGATGAACCATTACAAAGACTTTTAATCCAAACCCTCTAAAAAAATATTTACAGACACTCTCCAAAATCCTGTAAAAAGCCTTCCTAGAATATTAAAAGCTACTTTACAAAGCAGGTATCTCCAGTCCTTAAATCGGATTGGCTGAGCCATTTGTCCAGCCGTAGCATTATTTAGAACGCATAAAAACATGCAAATGTGGTAGAACATTTTAAATCATGTACCATTAATGGAACTGCAGAATATTATAAAGAGCGAGCTGTTTCCTGAGCACGAAGCCAGTATTCCATTGTTTAACAACCAATGTTCACTTTAAAAACCGGACTACATTATGTGGCGGAAGAGTTTATTAATAATTTAGTTTTAAATAAACACATTTATAAATTAAAACTTGTTTTGTATTAGTGTTTTAAACCTAAGGCACTCTAGGTTGTGTATTATTGTAACTAAATCGGGAAAAAGAGGTGTAACGACACTCTGTTACACGCCTTGTCTAACAACACCTATTTTCTGTGATTTATTCATAATAATGCACACCCTCTAGAGCCTCATTTCTTTTTTATCTGTACTGGGAAAGCAACTTAGAATGAGGGGTCATAAAAACTACCTCAGGTGTATTATAAAGGTGTCCCAACACTTCTGTCCAAAAACGTATCGTTCTAATCCAGTTGCTGGCATCAACAACTTGGGGAAAGATTCTGCATGTGTGTGTGTTCTCAATGGTGTTAAACTTCATGAACCTCTATGATAGGTTTGGATCCTTCATCAATACCCATTGCATTAAAATAGTACACTGCACTGCGAGGGAAATGGTGACACCTACTTATTATGCATAAGACATCCCACTTTAAATTGATCCCTGCTTTTCTAAATTATTTTGTCATTTCAACATGAGCACGTATGAACCTAATATGAATTTCACTTCAAAAATTTAAGAATGTAAGCTTCTAAAAAAATATTTGTTTATATGCACAATTCACCAGAATTCAATGACCAAGTCCAAAACCTGATGTACCTTGTAATGCAGCGACACATGATTTAATCATTATCACAAACTAAAACCTGCATACTGATTTCATACGGCATATTTTAGTAAGTGGGAACCACAAGGTCAGTGCGGCTGAAGAGAAAAAAAGAAGCGTTAATAGTTCATAAATGTTCCAGTTGAGTGAGTGCTGCTGCATATGAGTGTGGATATGATCCCAGTGTATACACTGTAGCCTGCAATCAAACAAGAGTCATTTGTTTCCATTTCACATGTTCAAACAAGCAGTGCATCACATACACATGCTGTAACACGTCTGGATTTAAAATCAGAAACAAATTTTAAAGCGGCTTGCTTTTTACATTTACACATTTTATGCAAAGCCTAAATACAGTGGAACAGCCAGAAAGGTTTGAGAGCAGTGCACAGTGTCGTTAAAATCCCTTTTACAAAGTGTTTGTATGGCATATATGTTCTGATTTAGGTCAATATGCAAGAATTAGCTCTTTCCTCACAATCTGATCGGTTAAGAAGTTCTGTAACGGAAATGATGGAAGTAATAATATTGTGGGCCTTTACATCAAAACTGTATTACTTCACTGATTCACTGCCCTTTAATAAATATATTCAAATGCAAAGTTTTTAAATCAGAGCCAAGTATCTGTCCATGGTTTTACTAGACTGCCACTTAAATTTCAAGATTATTAGAAACCGGATTGTATCTGCTTTTGCAACCTCATACACACATACATAAAACACACGATGGATAGATAGAAACAACAAACACAGGGTTCCAAATTATATGGTTGAAAAATAGTAATTAAATAAAATCAAATCCGTTCTTATGTCACATACCCATATATCTGTAAGCCCCTAAAATAAAAAGAAAGAGGTTTTGCCTAAAATAAAGACTGTGAAGTTCTGGAATCAATTCCAAGTAAATGACTAAATGCATAACTTGAAATAGCTGCGTGGTAAACAGTTGAGCCGAAAGCATGTGTTTTAAATTCCACATCGACAATCAAAGGTACTGAAGTAATAAGACACAGAAGCAGAAGTCAGAAATAAGTGGTTGCACATTCACAGGTGCTTTAAATGTTCACAAGGTAAACTCCATCACGGCTAAACAGGGGAAACTCTGTCCTATGATCAAAATGCGTTAACTTCTAAAGCTAATTCAAACTCATTACGGGAAAATATGTAGATGTAATTAATAAGGTTACACAAGTCACAGTTTGTTAATTTATTTTAATGGCAAGTCATTCTTTACTTTGCAAGCACATTACAGAGGTCATGAGATATGCCCCTTCCTTTATTGTTGTTTTGCTAAATTCGGCTATATTTGGAGCACAGCACCTCCGAAAGTCAACAGTATGGTCTGGCATCCCAGACCAAACCTCCTCCTAAATAATAATCTAAAGGTCAGGGATTCACCAAAAAGCCTTGAACACACATTACTCCAGGAATGCTAGATACAAAAACTACAAGCAGGGAAACATAAAACTGTTGCATGCGCCAAATAATGTAATAAGATGAAAATGTATTTAATTCAATTAAATCAGTCCATTTAATTGTTTTTACTTAATAAAAGTAAAAACATAAAGTAATAAATAGTGAGATCTAATTTCAGAAACTTACCGGATTCAGTGTTCATGGATTTTCTTATGACGTGCACATATTTTACAGTCCCTGTTCATTTTCTTGTGGAAAATACAAGAAACAGGATAAAAATACAAAAGCGTTATTAAGATCGCTAAAATCAGCCGCATGTACGGAAAGTTGCCTTCATCTCATTGTGGTGAAAAACAAAGGGATAAATGGGCTTAAAAAACAACAACTGAAGATATCAAAGTTATTATTGGATTAATCAAGAAAACACATGGGGAGAAACATTATATATATTTTCTTTGTTTTGTGTTCAGTATTAAACACTTCTTAATCACTATAAAATGTGTTTTTGGTATGCATTTGGGAGTCTCAAAGTTAAATAAATTTGGATTTTCAGTGCATTAGTTTATCAATTTTGGATTCCAACGATTGTTTGCGGATGGGTTAGCAACGAAAACAAGAAGTTCCACTGTACTGTGATTATTACATTTCAGATGTGAATAACACAGAGTCTGATATGAGCAACACTGCAGACTTTTATAAACTGGAACACATCCTGCATCTGATTGCTTTATTTAATGCTTTGTTAACAGAGATGCACAGAATGAGAACATTGTCGTACAGATTCAATGCTAAAACTGCCTCACAAGGCACTAACGTTTAAAACACCAAAGCTCAAGCTTCCAGTAAGGAAGGATGCCCACCAAACAATAACAAAAGCCAAAACATAGTGCGTATACAAAGACACAGATGTGGAACAGCCGCATGGCTCACGGAAGCTGTATGCTGCTGAATGAATGGAAACTTTGCTCCTTTCAGCAGGTTTCCAGGAATGTTCAGACAACCTGTTAAATCCCAGTCCACATGTGGGGCAGAAATACGTGAGCAGTGGAACAATTAAAGGGAAACAATAGGTTTCAGGTTTTAGTACTAAAGGATCTGCTGTTTTAACTCGATATCAAATTATACTTCAAACATTCCTTATTTTAAATGTCAGTATAATTCTAAAACAGGAGAAACTAGGTGTTTAGTGGTACATTTTTCTATGAGAATTGTCTTCCTCATGTCACTCTAATGTATTTTTCCAGTACATTGCATTAGGTTATTTAGCAGAAGCTTTCATTTAAGGTGACTTACAATCATATCATAATCATCTCATAACGATTGGTGCATGGGTAGAGTGAAGGGAATGACACGAGGTGCTTGGTGCATAGCGTTCAGCACAGGGGTAAAGTGAAGGGAATGACGCGAGGTGCTTGGCATATAGCAATTGGCGCACGGGTAGAGCGGAACGGGATGAAGCGAGGCACTTGGCATATAGCAATTGGCACACGGGTAGAGCGGAGCGGATAACATGAGGCATTTGGCATATAGCAATTGGTGCACGGGTAGAGCGGAACGGGATGAAGCGGGGCACTTGGCACATAGCAATTGGCGCATGGGTAGAGTGGGGCGGGATGAAGCGAGGCACTTGGCATATAGCAATTGGCGCACAGGTAGAGTAAAGGGGATAACGTCAGGCACTTGGCATATAGCAATTTGTGCACAGGTAGAGTTGACGGAATGACGCGAGGCGCTTGGCACATAGCAATTGGTGCACGGGTAGAGTAGAGGCGATAATGCGGGGCGGCTAACGTAAAGCTAATTCTGTAAGGCACGAGTTAAACGGCAAAGAGAACATCTGACTAAATGTGTCTGATCCTGCAGCACTGTTTCGCTATCCCAATATTCTATTGAAGACGGGATTGAAGAAAGTTATTTTGCAAAATTTGCAAATCAAGGAGTGACTTCAATGAAACATGCCTGTAATAATGTTCGCCGCCCGGGCATAGAACAGGTAACGATTAGTATTCTCATATAATTCACATATATGAACCCCTCTTTTGTCTGTATGTCCATGTTAGAACCACCCCAATCTTTCCTCTGTAATTTTGCATTAGCTGTAAATGTACCTAAATAATATTTAACTGTTTTATTCAGGAATGTGTGATAATTTAATAAAACTGCAATTACAATTTCTGTGTAAACTTTATAGTACAAAAGTAAAATAGTTTTTTGTAAAAAATACTGAATAGACTGATAAAATGGGGCTCATGCTAATTTAACACAGATGAGTGTCACATGCAACTCCTTATGATGGAAACATCTTTATTCTTTTAAAAAGCTGGATGTCATCCAGGCGGCTCTGTTCCGTTCCAGGAGCCATTCAAACAATGGCTAATCTTTTGTTCTATTTTAGAAGCTGGGGTTTGCAAGTGTTTATGCGAATAAAAAGATAATGAGAAGACACGATTTAAGTCAGATTCAAACTTGGACAGCCACCATTATAACCTCTACTGTTGGGACACCTGCAGGGAAAAGAGGCAGCGGCCAAGGCTTTACATGTGATGTATATTCTGTCTCTGTACATGCCTGTAAACCTTCTTCAAACAATGAACTGCGTGTGACAACACTAACACCGTTTTCTTATAAAACTTAACTCTGGAAATGTAAGTACAGTTAAAAAAAAGTACAATTAACAGACCGGCAACAGAGTAACAACTAACATTAAAGACTAATAGGAAGATTAATGACCTGGTTTCATATCGAACTGCAGTGTACTATTGGCATGTTATAAAGAAAATGCTTCTGCTCTCCTTTGGTTTATGTTGTTCCTCTTTTCACCCACAAAATATATATAGTGGCACTTAAACGTTTGCATTAAAATGCTATTGCAGCAGACAAGGCGGTTGCAAAAAATCTCCCACGTGTCCATTTTTAATAATTTTTTTGGCTCGAAGACTTGTTAAAATACCATGCAAACTCATGTACTGGACTTTTCTTATAGACAAACCTGCTGATATTTCCATTAAAAAACAAAAATCAACACCAGAATAGGTATATAGTCTATTTCGAGAACAATAATTAAACAAGTCTGTTAAATAAAAAAAATATATCAAATGATTCAGTTCAGCCATGATTTTAGAAATCCCTCTAATTCTCCATGATAATGAAGAAGCGTAACTGTCATTGTAGTAGAATCTGGCAAATCCACAAACCCACTGGTCAAACAGGAATCAAGTTTTGTCAGACCAGGCCAGCATGAGGCATCAAAAGTATAGGGTTTAAGTCATTTCTATAAAGCATGTTGTCATAAAGCAACTTGACCGTGTCATGAGCCTAAAACGCAAAAGAGAAAGCCGAAGCAACAGCGGCAAGAAATGGGAATTATGGGAGGACCAAGGATCAGTGCGGGACTCATCCTCCTTGAGCAACCAGGCAGCATCAACAGTGTAAGACAGCCTCGTACAGATTGTGTAGAAATCAGGTGTCCATATTCAACCAGAGTCAAAAGTATTTATCAAAAGTCATGAAAGAACAAAAATTAGCTGGTTGGACATCACGATATAGACTGGTTTATCAGCTACAAATCAACAAAAAACACAAAACAGGGGGCACTGGAGAAAACGGACTTGTACATGCAGCCAAAAATGAAAGGGGAAATTAAAAAAGAAATTCTAATGTGATAATTTATAATCAATACATGTTAATGGGCTTCCTGTTCTGCAAATTACAATTTGATGTAAACCGCATTACTAGTCTCCAGTCTTTAAACTGCCATGTACACTAACAGAGTGAGGTCAGCGGATGCTGCTGTGTATAGTGCGATGAGGTCGCCAACTTTCTGCAGTCAACCACTAGAGAACTCCAAACTTCAGGTGGCCTTCAGATTAGGTCAAGAACAGTGTGCAGAGAGCTTCATGGAATGGGTTTCCATGGTCAAGCAGGTGCGACCAAGCCATAAATCACCAAGTGCAATGCGAAGAGTAAGATGCAGTGGTGCAGAGCACACCGTCTCTGGACTCTAGAGCAGTGGAAACGCGTTCTCTGGCGTGACGAACCATGCTTCTGGAAGAATGGTCAAGAGCTCCCATAAACATACGCCTAGACCTTATGGACAGCCTTCCCAGAAGAGTTGGGGCCGAAGTCATATTGAACCCTATTAATTAGAAATGGGATGTCACTTAGGTTCCTATGTGAGTTAAGGCTGGTGAGCGAATCCTTTTGGCAATATAATGAATAAAATATCTCACACACGGACATAAATTATACTGTATATTGCTACCCAAAGTGCCCCATGTCAGTCCCTCCATTCATTTTATTTATGCCTCCAAGGTCTAGTCATTACAGTAACAGACGGGAATGTGCACACTGACAAATGTCAATCCCATTGCTTACGTTTATTTTAATAAAGTTCAACATTTTGCATCTGCCTCTTATGGAGTTCTGGCTTAGACGACTGGAACAGTGACTCTCCAAAAACCTTCAGTAAGGCATTTGCTTACAAAGGATGTGTACAAAAAATGTCACAGCAAGAGCAGGGAGTATGAATAGTATCTGTAAATCTGTAATGCTGTGACTGTCTATTTAAAAGCTATTGCTAGAAAATAGAATATTGTGCTGTTCTACATCGAAGATAGAGGACGCGTGTACAACAGAACTGGAAAATTCCGGGTGTCTGTTTGTCGGTTGACTTGACAGTTGTGTTTCTCACTCTGCATGTGGGATTCCACGACTTTGTTTCCCACTGTGCACAGATTAAAACACTTCCTCCAGAAAATACACCGTGCCTCAATCTCAAACTGGTATATGCAGTGAAATCTTCGGTGAATAACCTATTTTCATTGAATTTGCATGCCTCCGGGTCATCACTATCTCTACCACAACATGGGTAATTGGTTTAACCAGCCTGACCCTGTTTAAAGTAAATGTCAATTTCAATTTCTCACAAATGAAAGTATCTGGAGCTACTGAGACATTTGACCGAAAACAGGATCTGTGTTCAGATAAAAGGACACATTATGACAAGTTTAAATGAACAGTTTAAATACAGATGACTGTGAAATAATGTTCATGTCCATGATTAAGTATGGTAAAGGTTTTTTAATGTGTGGCTTTCATTTCACTCCAAAGTTTCCTTTGATTTTGTGGCTGGTATTTGTACATATAAAGTGGCAAACTTTACATATAGTTGGCATGTAACTGTGTTCGTTAAAAAAAAAAAATGCTTTTTAAAATTTGATTCTTTAATTAATAGCTAGAAGCACATAGAACAATAAAAAAAAAAACGTACAAGAATCCCAATCACCACCCCTTCAAAATTTGTTCAGTTGATTTATTCTCTCACCAGCAAGAACCAAAACATTAAGTGGAATATAGACTACAGTTACAAAGTCAGACAAGAAGAAACTTTACAAAATGGAGAACTGAAATAAAGCATACTATGTAGTCATTTAGCAGGTTAACAATGGATTCAAAGTTTATTTTATGTATTCAATAGGTTTGGTTTTAAATAGAGGTTTCTAAACGCATGATTGAGGGGATGTAGCTCAATGGAAGTGCTTGCTTCGCAAGTAAGAGGTCCCGTGTTCAATCCTCAGCATCTCCATCAGGAGTCTTCGAGCATTTGAACTGTTTTACAGGGATGTGGTAGCTCAGTGGTTCGGGTGTTGGGCTAGCAATCTAAAGGTTGTGGGTTCAAACCCCAGGTCCACTAAAGTTACCAATGTGGGCCCTTGAGCAAGACCCTTAACCCTCATTGCTCCAGGGATTCTGTATGGAACCCTGTGTCCTGCCCCAACTAATAAGTGGGAAACATGAAAGTCATTTTGCATAACCACGCCTGTTAAATGACCAAACGTAAATGTAATGTTATAATACGTGTAGTTCTTGTTCTTAAATCTGATTGGCTGAGCTGTTTGTCCAGCCGTGGCATTATTGACAATAATACACACCTCTGACCGCTTCACATCATGTCAATGCACAAGGTTATTTTTAAAACTATTGGCAGCAACAGAAATGGTGTCTGTAACTGTCCACCGAATTAAATCTAAGCATCATATAGTATTCTCACTATTCTCATGCTACAGCAACATTCTTGCGAGCACCGAACAACAAATGTAAACGATCAGAACCAAACTGTTCCAAATCACCAGCAAAAAACACGAGAGCGTGGTAGAACATTATTTTAAATCATGTACCATTAATGAAAAGACAGATTAATCTAAACAGCGAACCGCTTCCTGATGAGATCAGTATTTTAATAATAATTAATTTAGCTTTAAATAAATACATTTAGTTAAATCTTGTTTTATTATAGTAATTATGCATTATTGTAAACAAATCCCAAGAAAGAGGTGGTGTTACACCTTTTCCCAGTGATTTATTTAAATAATGCATACCCTCTCACACTGATCTGGACATCGTGGTCTGATTCGGTCCATCAACTGTGATAAAACTGTCAAAAAAATATACAAGTGAAATTGAATGTTTTGTAGCTTAACAAAAAAATTGACAGGTGATGTGAGCACATGTATATGATGCACATATGCACACTAAGGAAATTAGTATGTGCTCCTGCATGTGCCCTGGATATTTTGATGTAAAATATCCCCATGGCTTTGAACTATTTTAGGAAGGGTGAAAATCACCTGGTGTCTTTTGTGAATGTTTATGATCATTTACCTCAATTACAGTCAATAAAAATTAGAACCAACTTGAATCTTAAATCTTCTGAAAGAGATCTATGGAATAACATACAACGAATGTCTGTGTTGCTCTTTATAAAACTGAAACTACAGATCAAGTTATGTAGCAACATTTTTCTGATTTTTTTTTTTAAATATTAAATTAAATATCACCCTACAATATTTAATTAACAACTGTACAAGATTTTTTTTGCAGTTTTTGTATTTATTAACCTATTTTTTAAAAGCCTTAACCCCAGTATGGGCTAATACTTAAAAAGAAATCTCTATACGAATATGTACAATTTTCAACATGGCCACAAGAGAAAAATAAAGTCTTTTAAGCTGGTGATTTTAGTTTACACTTATACAGGTTCAAATACAATTACACAATTTACCAAACACATTAACAAATACCTGTACTATATTAAAAGTCCTATATATATTTGCCTAGCAAGGTCCGAAATAGCAACATTAATGTGACCATAGTATTTAAATACAAAGTGTTACTAAAAAAAAGCTAAATAAAGCTGGTCACACAAAGCCATTAATCAAAGACAATAGTGAAGATCCCAGCATCCTGTAGGAAAAGCATGACTAAAAAAAAAGGATGACTAATCCAAAGTGGAGCGTGGTGTGGTAGCTCAGTGGTTCGGGTGTTGGGCTATCTATTCGAAAGTTGTGGGTTTAAATCCCAGGTTTACTAAAGTTACCAGTGCGGTTCCTTAAGCAAGGCCCTTAACTCTGTATTCTGACCCAATCAAATTTAGGATTCCTGTAAGTCACATTGAATAAGTGTCTGCTTATGACCAATGCAAATGCAGAAATATGGTAACTCATGGTAATCAAGGCATCTAAATAGCAGAACTGATAAAATGTATAAGTGTAGAAACAAGGAAGGAATGTAGATTTTAATTTAAATACCTTGTGTGCTGTATATCAGTATCATCTATGGAAACTAAAGTACCAGATTGTGTTTCTTTATTGGCAAATATTCAGATTCAAAATAAAACTTTAATTTTTATTTAAAATAAAATAAGGGGCTTGACTCTTAACATGCATTTATTCTTTTCAACTTAATTTTCTATTAAAGTTGCCCACTGAGCCACCATTCCACCCATTTTTAAGTGTCAGCTAAATTAGTTATTTTATTCAATAAAATCAGAAAAATATGCTTTGTCAACTTGTATATTCAGTGAATATTCAACATTTAACATTTGGGTTTGATATCTGAACACCGTGCAGAACTCTGGTTTAAACACCCTGCATACGGACAAATGCTAAAAGTAACCAAAAAAACCCTGAAGTAAACTCAGATCTCTTGGGTTCACAGCTATACAACGGGTTCATTAGCAAATGACCTGAAACTCCACTGAAGAGTAACACTAAAAAAAGCACAACAGTCTCACAACACAGACGTTCCAGGTTTAATAGATCACTAACTGTGTACACAAAGAATCTAAAACTTCACTTAAAGTACAAAAGGACAGCATTCAGATGGAGACAGTCTGCTATTGTTCATCCAGACATTAAAGAGCACAACAGAGATATGTTATTAATAGGAGAGAACTGCTGTCTGAATGCAAATTTACACACCTCATTGAGACTTTCCATAGAAAAAAGTTTTATTGCCTGAATCAGTTTCTAACTCTAACTTTACATCAAATGCAGCCATGTAGCAGGATTGTAAACCTTTTTGAAAATAGTCCAAATTTAAGTCACATGGTGGGAAACAATAAAGACAGGATTTCTCAATCACAGGACAAGCTTTTATTCACAAAAACATGGCATGCACCATGTTGGCATTGGCTCACTCCACCGTTCTGACGCTGGATGATCTGCCTTGGATTATAAACGCCAAACACTGTCATTAGCAACACACAGTAGGTGCATTTATTACCCTTAATAAGGATCTATCATTTGCAGTTGCACATGCCCTGCCCCCATCATCTGTTCCACTACGTCCCGACCACAAACACCAATTAAGTGTATGGTCTGCCACGATGTCACAAACATATGAACCAAAATCATGTAATAAAATACAGGGCAGCTTAAAGGTCATTTTGTTATGTCTTACAATCTAAAGGTTGAAGGTTCAAATCCCGATGTATAAAATTAAAGTTGGCCTCTAAACCCTTTGCACCTGAAACACTGCTGTTCCCCTGTTCTTACCCCAGCTACGAAGTTGTGATATTTTGTGCCTTGGAAAAAAATGTGTGAAATAATGTAGGTCAAATCACTGACTGAAAACTACTGACACTTTAATCTAATGCCCACTGAAAAATACTTTTCTCAGGGAATAATATGGTAATTTTCAATATTTCTTTTAACAGGTTACTTAAATCCCCATTTGGAAAACATGAACCAATCTGATTAAAATCTAGATTTGTCTCTTATGAAAGTGACTCAATGAAGTGAAACCCTTCAATAAGGTTACCAAAAAAAAAAAAAAAGTCGCCGGTTCCATTTCTAGTCCCAACCAGTACTATGGCTGAAGTGTCCTTGAGCAAGGCACCTAACCCCAATTGCTCCTTGGGCGCCGTATACATAGCTGCCCACCGCTCCGGGCAAGTGTGCTCACCAGTGTGTGTATTTGTGTGTGTTTCACTGCACAGCTGGGTTAAATGGGGAGGAGAAATTCCTCTTTGAGTAATCACGGTTGGCAAAATAGATCACTTAAAAAAACAGCTCGGCAGGGCAAAGACTTCAAAGCCCAAGTTTGGACACACACTTATTGTCCATGTTATTGGGTCCACTTACTGTAAAGACGCACTATGTAGTTCTACAATTCCAGACTGTAGTCCATCTGATTGTGGACTACAGTACATACGGTGTTAGTCCTCTTTGCTCTTTCCTCTAATGGTCAGGACTTTTAAGTGCCAGCACAGAGTGGGTATTATTCGGTTGGTGCATTATTACTATCCCAAGTGTCACTGAGGTAGAGAAATGAAACACACCTTTTCTCTGTTCTCGTCCTTTCTGGCTGATGTAGGAGAGAACATCCACCGCCTCATCAGGAGCATGCAACAGGCGTTGTAGGGAGGTCATACAGGCACGTGGAGGCCACACACACCACTGAGCCTCATTTGAACTTGTCATGAGGAATTTTCACTGAAGTTGGATCAGCCGGTCATTTGATTTTGAGTAGGATTCCAAATCCAGACCTCAATTGGATAATAATTTAGATTTACATTTGGATCATTAGGTTATTTGTACTCAACGTATTCCACTATCTACTAAATAAAGTTTATTAACTGAAATATTTTCTTCATTAAGATCTAGGATGTGTTATTTTAGTGTTCCCTTTATTTTTTTGAGCAGTGTTTATAATTTTCAAGTATAACACGTTTCTGCAGTTTTTTTTATAAAGAATTTCCCATTCTTACCCGGTTCAACAGTACTGTGATTTGCATCAAAAGTCTAAAATTATTGGCATTTAAGTAAAAAGCCATTATAAGTAATAAAATTGAAATAAAGAACATAATCACAGTGATGAGACAACAACAGAGGCTTCTAAAGCCATTCCAAGTCTTTTCCCTTCGTCAAGTTAGATTTTTTCATATTTTGGATAAGTATCTGCGAGAATTTCACTGTTCATTCAGATGTAAAAGAACAATTATGAGGTCAGAGACTGATGTTGAATGAAAAGGCCCAGCATGCAATGTGTTACAGTTCATCCCTAAGTTGCCTGATGATCTCACCCAACCACACCTTTATGAAAACTAGCTATGTGCGCAGCCAAGCCAGAACAGGAAAAACGGCCTTCCCCAAACTATTCCCATGAAGTTGGAAGTATACGATTGTCCAAAGTGCATATTAGACTCTTAATTTTATTCATTTGATTATTTAGCTTTTTCTCAAGTTTTACTTCATTCAGTCCAAAATCAAACAAAAAAAAACTTTTCCTGAGGACTCAATAAACTCTGAAGTTTTCATGAAAGGTTGTGTTAAAACCAGACTTACCTTGAACACGTCTCCGTAAGTGCCACTGCCGACTCTTTGGATCAGCTCAAAGTCATGTTGGGGGTTTCTGCGCTTGATCTCCACACTGGGCTTGTGTTGGGAATCCATTAGGACTGTACAGTCGTGAGTCACAGAAAGCCTTGCGACAATCTGCCCCTGTTTATGGTTTTACGACTACTGGATCATAGGCGTCTCCAAATGTGTGTCATTTTCTTGGCCTGAAAGAACAACAGACATGTGGCTCAAAATGTGCAACACAAACAAGAGGAAAAAAAACTCATCATGTTCTGATTCTATTCAATTCATGTCCAATAGTTACAAAGCAAGTTGCCTTACTTCATGTTTTCACGTCAAAAAACTAAGCATGCTTTACACGGTGAGATAAGACTTTTGTTTTTTTTTTGGTCAGAATTCAGCATTTTTTTTGTTTTCTAACCTGTTACCTTAAGATTAGGTGGGATCACTTAAAAAGTATGTATTCAAACTAAACCAGTACGCACTGATCAGTAAGCAAATTCAGACACTGTTTATGGCTCAAAATTTAAGTAGTAACATAATATTTCTATTGTATAAAACATGCCAGACCACATGCAACAGTTCACTGAATGCGCAAATGCAAACGAGAACTCTGAAAAGCAATACATTCACAGCGTGCCAGGGTTTTAAATGATAGGGGCACAATTTACTTGTATATATAAATGTAACTGGACAAAAAATAAAGTGAAGATTTGTGGCATGTTGTGTATGTCATATGGCAAGAAATGTGACATTGTGGTAAATCAATGTGTTTTGTGTCATGTTTACATTTTGTTGTTTTTGCTTAAAATTGCACTAAATATCATAATCAGTGCTGTATACAGTGCTGTCCATCTCTTTTTAATGCCAGATGTCTGACTCAATACTTTTATACTCGTCTCAGCCACATATGTTTAATGAGATATAATGTCCACTCTGAGGGAATACTGCTGGTGGCATTCTGAGTGATGCTCGACATTTGAGCATATTGCAGAATCAAGCTAAAATCAGAAAAGCTATTTGTTATCAGGTACATTTGTTTTGAGGTAAAATTGAGCCTTGATTTTTTTTTTATCAATCACTGCCATTGAATACTTTAATATTCAATAAGGATGTGGTAGCTCAGTAATTAGTGTTAAATCTAAAGGTTGTGGGTTTAAATCCCAGGTGCACCGAAGTTACTATTTTGGGTCCTTGAGCAAGACCCTTAACCCTCATTAGTCCAGGGATGCTGTGGCCAACCCTGTGGTCACTTTGGCTAAAAGTGTCTGCTAAATGTCCTAATGTAAACACTTTATTTTTTTCATGAGTGTTTTACAAACTCTTGACCCTTATTGCTCCAGGGGGGGTGGGGGGCTGTAAGACTGATCGCATGTTCTGACTCCAACCAAGGCAAACTTGTGAGTCACTTTGGATAAAAGCGTCATCTAAATGACCAAATGCAAATGTAATGTATTTTCAGTTCCAAGACTGCTTCCTTCCAAAAAGCAGGTTCGTGATTGGTTGATTTGCATATTCATCCAATATCCCTCATTCCTCCAGTAGTAAGCAGATTTTGGCTACAAGTGGAAAAGGAATTCAGATTTTGTATAATCCAAAAACTTTCTCTGAGAATGCAAAAGTACAACTGCAACCAAAATATAATATTAAGTCAGCAAGCACTAGTCTTGATTCTGTACATACTGCTTGACAGGTAAATCTGAATGCTACTACACAAGTATGCACACAACCATAACTCCATATACCATATTACTTGCAGCTTTTAATGCAAGATGTCTCACTGTGTAATTCTGCCATTTAGTGTTAAAAATGATCAATATTTTGTTTATATGCATTTAGCTGGTTGTAGCTTATTTACACTTCTAAACATCTGACTCCCTGCTTTTTGTAATTTGTTCTCCTAAGCATGACTCCACACTTCAGTTCCAGCACAAGGGTGATGTCACGCTTTAAAATGCCCTCAGATTCATTAAAGCATCTGAGAACCTATTCTGTACTGTCTGATTAATGCTGCATCTTTGGACATAGCAGACACGCTCTCCTGCTGTGCTGTATGGTAGCATGCCATTCTGAATACAGCCATTCTTTCAACTGTCTCAGCCAGCAACACAGGCGACAGACAGTAGAACATATTAACTTCCTGCATTGAAATAAAACATGAATTATTACTCATATTTATTTCCTGTTCAGTTTAAAGTCTAACTAAAAGTAAGCACTTTGATCTGGGACCTTCCATGTCTGAATTCTGTGTAACCCAGCAACAAGTTATTAGTGCATGTCCATGCCTATTACCCTATGAATATATGGAGAGAAATTACATAGATAATGTTGGCACAGGTCTAAAAACAATCACCTCATGCATCAGTATTTATTAGTCACATCCATGACACCCTATCACAGGCCATTTGTTTAATACCCCGAAACAGATGAATAATTTTAACCTTAATCGGGTTACTTTACGAAGAATCAAATGACTTTACAGCATGACTTCTCACTAATTGTTTTTTTTTTTCTCGAGAGCTCACCACATTTGCAGAAGTTTCATACAGACGCTTTGTCCTTACAGGTAACAATACTGAGTCTGAATTGCACAATGAAACATGATTTTACTTTAATACTACCATTCCTAAAAACATTTAAATCGATTTAAAGACTTGTTTAAAGTGATTTTTTAATGTAATTTCTAAAATTGCAAAAAAGCTGTGTCTAACATTCAAGCCTCTATATTTAAATATATTACTATTGAAAAAAAATATTTGCTAAACTTTTATCAAACTGCAATTTTACTAATTCACTTGTATTAGAATCAAACGACTGTCTGCAAATTACTTTTAGCAATTAAATACAAGTGTTTTACAAAAGGAGCTAAAATTTTAGTTATCCAAAACTATTTTAAAAATAGCAGAATGAAAAAGTCAAGTGAGACATATAGCCTATAGCACTCCTTAAAGATATAAGTGCATCAAATTTGATTAGCCTCCTCAGGGACAGAATTCTTTTGAGTTTTATATATTTTTTTAATTAAGGAATTTATTTGAATTTTAATGTATGGATTAATTTGGATGTAGCAGCCTGATGGAATGGAAAACACCAACTATTGTTTGATCATTGTTGAAGAATTTTTTGATTCACAAAAGTAGGTTTTTCAAATTTTGCTACTTAACAAAAAAGTGGCCGTAGCTTATGGGTCCAAATTTCATAGTTGTTTGTTTGGGGTCTGAGAAAAAAAAATGTGTAGTCTGTGAACATTTTTGGGTAGGAGTTAGAAGTCTAAATGCATTTTCTCATGCCACAAAGCCAATTATAAATGTCAAATAGGGGTGATTTTGTAATTGGTGAAGATGCACACTACCTGCACCTACCCTCCAAGTTTGAGAGAAATTACAGTCTTGGCTGCCCAACGTGTCCCCCCACCCACCCAAAATTATAATAATAATAAAAAGAAGTAAAGTCTGAGTGAAAACAATAGGGTCACAAACACTTTGTGCTTGAACCCATATTAACAAATGAAGTTAATACTCATGCACAGTTGGGTCCCCAGCACATACTACATCCTAATAAGTACGTTAATGTAGGACTTGGGACAAATCCTAAGTTAAAATTTGGTCGGATTGATGCAGATCAAGTTTAAATCTGTGTAATTATTTGTTACGTCTGTGATCACTAGACTGAACAGCTGGGAAGGCGAAAATTTGTGTCTATCCTCACAGTTTTACGTACACATACTACCAAGTATGCCACCTTAAGACTATTTAACGTGTGTAGACTAGTTTGGCATACCTCGTAGTATTGACGCACTTTAAAACTGTGATATATCAAATTTCTGTCAACTATTTTAGCGTGGTCACATGTTGTTAGCCTGTTTATTAACACATAAGAAGTTGTAATAATGTCTAATAGTTTGCTCGTATCTTGATTAACTTAGCCGAGCTAGCTCAGATAAAGCTTAATAAACACTAAAATTGATAAACCGGCTGTCGGACACTTGTTGAATAAAATGTAATAGCAAAGTTTTCAGGTTTTTAATTTCATAAATGAACGTATTTCTCGGTCATAAAATGGTTTTCTATCGAGTTAGCACACTTAGCTCGCGAAACCAGCACTGAGTTCCGACCACAGGCGACGAAAAAAAAATTTAAATTCGTTAAAAAAAAAATCTACATACAACGTCCGCGTGCGCATTCCATATCAGCAAAGGTGAGGGTACGGACACAAGCTCCTTCCAATATCAGGCTCAGTTTAAACGGACCTACAAATTCCCCCAAAACAGTGGTTCGGACGTCTCGCGCATCCAGTTGTACGGACGGCTGTTGACCACGCACGCGCTGCTAAGCTCTTAGCTAAAGCTCCGGCTCTCGCGCTTCCTCCGCCCAGCGTCTCTATTTCTCTCAGCATCGACTCCCGTGAATCGACTCCTTACTTGTCCATATAGAAAACAGTTCAGCGATTCCTGAACTTTTGAGTCGATTCCGGACTTTTTCCCAACTATTTACATACGAGAGTCGACTCACATGACATGGAGTCGTCTCTACCAACGTATTTGTTTCTGATTCTTGGCTAATGTCAGGTCGCTCCACTGTAACCAACCTAGCGACTTTTCAGACTCTCTACCGATTTTTTTATTTAAAGCGACTGGCGACAAATCTAGTGACTTTTTCTGGTGTTATGGGAGACTTTTGGAGACACATCAGTTTCCGTCCTCACGGACCGCGTCGCTTCACATCCACACCGCAACCGAACTGCACAGACCCAACGCTGCCCCGGACACCGCCCCCTAATGACGGAGCGCGACCAATAAGGCGCGTGGTGTGTGTGTCATCTCTATAGCGATTCGAGCGCAAGTAGAGTAGAGTAGAGTGGAGGGGATGACGTGAACTGCTTGAAGTATAATGATTGTTGCACAGATAGAGTGGAGGGGATGACGCAAAGCGCTTGGCTAATATAGCAATTGGCGCACAGGTTGAGTGAGGGTTATGACAAAAGGCAATATAAACATATATAGCAATTCTGGCTCAGGTAAAGTTGTGGGGATGACGCGAGGAGCTTGATGTATAGCGACTGGCGCACAGATAGAGTGGAGGGGATGACTCCAGGGGCTTGGTGTATACAATATAGCGATTGGTGCACGGGTAGAGTGAAGATTATGACATGAGGCGTTTGATGTATCTAGCAATTGGCGCATGGATAGAGTGGAGGGGATGACTCCAGGCGCTTGGCATATATAGCGATTCGAGCGCAGGTGGAGGGGATGGCGCTTGGCGTATAGCGATTGGAGTGCGGGTAGAGGGATGGCGCGGGGCAGCTAATGTGATGTTAATGCTGTAAGGCATGCTACGAGTTGCACATCAACAGCAAAGAGGACATCTGACTAAATATGTCCGACTCCGCAGCACCGCTTCGCTTACCTACAACTTTAATGAAAATGAAATTGAAGAAAGTTACTTTGCCTAATAAGCAAATTAGTGAGTAACTTTAACGAAACGTGCCTGTAAACATGCTCACTGCCCTGGCGCAAAACACGTAACGGCTAAATATAAATGCTTACACCAGGTGTGTCCAAACTTTGAAGGGCCAAATTTGATAAAGTAAAGATGACGGGGGCCAATAGTTCCTTCTGACATCTTTTTCACCAATAAAGTTATATAAAAACATACAGTTATAAAACAAAATTTTCGCTATCACAATTACCTTTATGTTTCAACTGGCAGTGTAACTCAATATAAGCCACTAAGGTGTGAACTACTCTTAAGACAATTCTCACAATTCAAATCAGTAGAGTCAGATAGCATTAAACAAACTGTATTAATACCTTACATTTATCCATCCATTATCTTCTTCTTATTCCTCTACTAGGGTTGAAGTGGGGTTCCCCATGCCCATCCAGAGGAGAACATCTGGGCGCTGGGCAGATATACCCAGGACAGGACACCAGTCTGTCACTGGGCACACACTTACTCACTCATACAAACACACACTATGCAGTGATATCCAGAGCATTCAATTAACCTGGAATCCATGTTTTTGAAGAAAACCAGAGAACCCAGAGAAAACCCACGCAGACACGGGAAGAACATGGAAACTCCACCCAGATCGAGATTTAAATCCCCAGCGCTGAGAGGTGAACGTGCTAACCAATAAGCCACATCTTACATTTAAGAAATTTACATTTAAGAAGATCAAAGCAGCTCCTCTCTCTGGGTTATGTTGTCATCAAATAAAGTAATCAGTATTGTGTCATATGCATTGGTGCTTGTGTGGCAGGCTAATGAGAAATAACCAAAAGCCTTTGCACAGAGGCAAATGGATAGTATTAAAATGGTGCTGCCATCATGTGGCCACGGGTGAAATTACTTAAAAAAATTATGATTTATTTATTCTGAGCAAGTGAGCCATAAATAACACATTATAAGCTGGGGTTTGGAATGCCTGTCTTACACAGTCACTCACCCACCTTGTCCACGTTGTATGTCTGTATGTAAAAAGCTAAATTATTATAACTGATTTATGTAATTTGTGAAAAAATAATGTAAATAGAGTCTACAGTTATTTTAAGAAGTGACGGCTTTTTTTTCATAGGCAAAAAATCAACAGAAGTTTATTTATTAAGAGCCCATGTTTAGGATGCTTTTTAAATCACTAATTTCTGTCCCACAATATTTATTCCTTACACACGCAAATGGACTATTATGCAAATTAGGCAATGGCGTCACCTCGCGTCTTCTAGCGATTCAGGCAGCCAATAGCTACTTTCCTTACTGAAAAGTTGGCATCAGTGCGTCGCTCTTATAAAACGGATTTTGACTGGATGCTCGAGGTTGTAAGTTTGATATAAAAACCAGACAAAACTCCTGTAAGGGATTTCACTGGCAATACAAAAACAGAAGTAGGTGGAAGTCGGGTGGGAAAAATCCCGTAATTATAACGTTTATACATTCGGTTTATTATAATAAAAAGTTGGAAACAATAAATATGCGAGTGTTTTTTCGTTACGAACGTTTTTTACTCCGGCAGAATAAAAAAACACAACATGCGTGTTTTGAATCTGTTGCTCCATCTAGTGGCCAAAACACGTAATAACCGTTTACTGGTATTACATTTACATTTGGTGTAAATTACATTTAAGGAAAATAGGCTTTAAAATGGCTTCTTAAAACATTAAAAAATATATGTGTTAGTAAGGACTTTAGGTTATTAAACATCTAAACTACTCACTGTACAATAATCATCGGTTTATTAGTCTCAATTCTCTGTTTAATATTGTTAATACTCTATGTCTCATC
>JAOUQT010333740.1:0-13264 GCA_025769995.1 Xyliphius kryptos | reverse complement strand
GGCTTTTGTACAAAGTATTAAATAAATTTCAGTAAGCGTGTTCAATACTTTTTCCCTGTGCCATTCCACATAATTACGAATAATTTAATTTTTCGACATCTATGGTTTGATTTCTTTGTATGTATGGTTTACTTTGTATGTGCATGTTAGTTTATTAGCACTGGGGTGTGAGTAACTTAAAACAATACAATTATCAAATCTAAACCATTATTTATTTCTTCAGTATAATATGTGAAATAATTATGATGTATTCATATTTTACTATGATAATGGGTTTAAACACAAACTTGATATTTATTAGCAGTTGAAATACTAAATTAAATAATAAACCATTTTATTTGTTTTTACACAATGACTGTGGTCAAAATAAAATGAACTTTATTTACATTTTGAACCTTAAAAAATAGAAAAATTGTTGTTAGTAGCAGCCCTATTTAAACCTTTATCATGTTTGTAGAGACCATTTTATTTTTTGAAGGCCTTTTTAAGTTGAAATATTGTTTCTCTCTATAGGTGAAGAGAGGGGGGCCGCTTGTAGCCATTTTAATATTTTCATCCTTGGACAAGTCTTTGCTTTTTGTATTTTTTTGATTATCATGGAATAGTTAATATGTAACTTGCCATAAGTACAAATTAATGAACCATCACAGGATTAAATTATAATTTTTGTCCACTTTTTGTCGATGCTATTTTGTGTTCCAATGAAATGCCTACAGAATGTGTAGCTAGAGCTTTCTTTTTATTTGTGCTATAAGCAAATGCGGCTATGATTAGCTTGGCTGAGTTTTTTGTGCACCTGAAGTAAAGTGTAGATTAACGCAGAACAAGGAACGTTATGTGTTCATTGTAATCTCTTAAGGACATCAACTATAATTTGCAGTAGTCTGACTTCAGATCAGCACAAAACTTGCATCTTTTATTTTTGCCTATTTGCTGGGCTTTGCACACTCTGCTTTAAGCATTTAATTTTTTAATATTACCCCACTGTTCAGTGTTTTACTTCTCTGGGTTCCAATGGCAGCTAAGCGTCATAAGTCACATAAGTGCACTGAACCCAAAGGGCGGTAGCTGCACTCGATTCCTGAGTGACAGCATAGGCCGACGGTGCTCACTGCGAATGGTTCTGGTGGATAGACAGGGTCTTCCACTAATGTCTTACTCAGCATGTTGCTCAAAAATCGAGTCCATGTGATCCCTGCTTTTTTGCTTTTTCTGCCTTTTTGTTATTTTCAAGTAGTATTTGCACACTCTCACAATAAACATGTGAACCCTAAAGAATTTTCTTTTACAACATTGTTTTGGAAAAGTGTGTTTTCTATGCATTAATAACTACCAATGTTTTTAGCCATGAATACAGCAGATGTCAGTAGTCATATGATACATTAATTTATCTTGTTTTTGATAGGTGCAAAAGAACTTGTGAAAATCCTTATGAAACAAATGTCTAGAATCAGGACCTTGGACAGCAGCAATGTTTTGATATTTGAATTTTTAACAATTTTTAGGCGCTTTTATATGACCATTCTGAAAATTCTAAACCAGCTACTCCTGCTTGGATAACAGACATGAGCAATAATATTTACAATATTGTAAGATGATTAAATCGTAAATAAAATACAGTGTTTATATTTACAACATTCTGGTTGGAAAACAAGTACCTTTGGACAAACCACATCATGTGAAACATCAAGTCTTTATTCGTAATTAATTCTACAGACATGCTTTGACAGGAATAAAGTTTTGGAAATACAGGGAGAAAATAAAGGTCAATACCTTGATACCCTCATGGACCTATACAGCTCTAACAGATTTGGCTTGTAAATATTCCCTATCTTGCTCCATCATAATCCTTTTTACTGTACTTTGTTAGCTACAATGTAGCTCTGTCATTTGTTTGTGTTTACAATATTATGAATGTATTATTATCTTTTATGTTGACAAAACACAGTAATTTTATCAATCATTAAAGGTTTCACAAAATTAACAGATTCTTGGGGGTTGGGGGGTGGATTATGCAAAAAGTCTTAACCTTTTCAGAAGTGAATTTAACAGTAGAGATGAGCAAATTATAGAAACGTTAATGTTAGACACTATTGAAGGCATTGCTCATATTTTTATAACATTCCCCATTTTTCTTGATGCAAGAGATTAGCATGCATTTATATGTTCTAGTTTAGATATCTAATACAAGTGAATAAATACAACAAAATGGTTCCTTTATTCCATTTAATGCGTGTGTTGTGCAAAAAAAAAACGCTTCATTTTGAATGTATTTACATAAGTATTGGAATTACTATAGGAGGCTTTAAAGGATTAATTATCAGTGCGAATTAATCGTATTTTCATGATGTAAACAATTAAAAAAACTAAAAGGGAAACAAATGAAATAGGAATAGGAATAAATTGTCAGAAAATATTACCACTTTTAACGTATAACTTTCAGACAACATTGACAAGTTACTAATTGATGTGTTTTGTTTTGTTACCTTGTGTATGATGTATAGTAATGAGAACATGGTTATTGTTGTCAAAAGCAACACACAAAAAAAGGGATAATGCATCTGGTTTTGACACTTACAGCTGTTTTTGTTAATACACTACACATGGCTTGGGAAAAAAACTAATAGATATATGAAAAAACGAATACTAATACGATGCTTCTGAATAATGAAAGGACCTATTTTTAAGTAGCTAATTTAATTTATATATTTACTATATATAATGTTTTTGTACGATCCGATATTTTATTTTTAAATTGTAATAATTATTATAATAAATATTTATTAACTACAAATGTATTGAAAAAAGGGTGAGGTGAGGGTTGCCAGGTTCGTTAAATGCACTCCACCAGTCTGGGTGTGTCTCCATAAACCTATCTCTTTTTCTCCTGCTCACCTTCTTTCAAAATGAATCTTGTTTTATTTTAGATCACACAGACACTTGTTTTCTTATCACGTTAATGAATGTGAACTCTGATTCCTAAATTATTGAATGTAATATGTTACAGTGTAATGCTGCATCAAAACCCAAACTGGGATATCAGTCATTTTTTTGCTAAATGAAGATATGATGTGATCAAGTATGAAGACACAGGGTTGTCGTTTTGGATGATAAATTTTCAAAACACATTCTGATTTGAGGATTATGAGATGTGAAGTGTATTCAGTAGAGGGTATTGTCGGTGCATAGCTATAGATTTACATGACTAATCAAAAAAACATCGTCCAAAAGCCTTCCGTATTGGCCACACGGGACACGACAGTATTAAAACCCCAATTTACAGACCTGTTTAGAGGTATAAGAACATCATAGTGATATGATTAAGGATTGTAAAAGTGGTAAAGACCGTTTCGGGGCTGGTGTGTGTTAAAGCGAAGGGACTCACCGCTCTGTTCGCCTAAAAAAACAAGTTTAAATTTCCGTAAAGGGTTTCCAAAGTCGTTCCCCACCGACATTGCTCCTCTGAGTGCACCCAGCAGGTGGTATTTATTATCTCGCTGAAGGTGTTGTCAGAAAGCGCTGCAGATGCTGAAGATAAATAAATCTGCGCGTCCGACTCTGTGGATGTTGCTGCACTGACGTGCGATGTCAGTGCTGCGCTCCAGTGCGCCTGCGCGGCTCCGGCTCCACGCCCGCTTGTTATGACGCGTGCAGTCCTCCTCGGTTCAGTCTTTAGCTCTCATTACACCCTGTAACCAGTTTACCAGGCGCACATTCCACTCACACTTTGTATCCACATCATTACTGGCACGACATAACGACTCTGATCTTTAGGAAAGTGATATATCCAGTTTAGAGGAGAGTACAAACAAATGGAACACCCCTTAATTATTATTTGAACGAGCCTAATGGATACATCATGCATAGTATTGGTCTAGGTAAGTTTTTTGTAGTCCACCATGGCTAGATCTCATTGCACAAATTCTAATATTAGTAAAAACAAACGTAAGTAAACTTACAGACGTTAAAAAAACCCTATAGACGTAAAAGCACCAAATGTAATCCTTAAATTTTGGATAAATAGTGAAGGGCATGCTCTGCTGAATTTTTTTAATACCAATTACATGGAGTTTGACTATAAACCTAGGACTAGTTTGCGAAAGTATGTTTTTAAAATTTTGCTAAAGAAGCCATAACTTCTTCTTTCGGCTCTAACCCTTTATTATTCAGAGGTCGCCACAGCGATGAACTCGCATATCAGACTTGGCCAAGTGTTTCACGTCGGATGGCCCTCCTGACACAACCCTCACCCTCTACCCGGGTTTGGGACTCACAGACCATGGGGACAATTAAGAGCAGCTGATTCACCTTAAATCCATGATTTTGGACTGTGCGAGGAAATGATACAAATTAAAAAGTTGTTTGTTTGAAGTCTGAAAAAAATGTGTGTAGTCTGTGAAACTTTGGGAAAAGACGTTAGAAGCCTAAACGTGTTTTGACGCACTAAAGCCAATTATAGGCCATGTGATAGTTGTTATCGGTGAAAAGGTGGGTTTGAGGCTGGGGATGAATGCAAGTCAGTTATTAGGGGTTCAAGCACAAAGTGCCTGCCAGCCAGATCTTCTTATCAAATTTCAGTTCCTAATCCAATGAAAGAATAACCGCATATCATTTCATCTTATCTCAGCTCATCATCTTTCGCTTATTCCTTGACTAAGGCCATGGGGGGAGTTCCCCATGCCCTTCTGGGGGAGAAAGTTTTGGGTGCTGGGCAGATACACCCAGAACAGTGCCATTCAATCACTGGGCGGACAGGCACACACAGATACACACTTTATAGTGCCATTTAGAGCATCCAATTCACCCTTGAATTTTGGACTGTGGAAGAAAACCTACATGAACACTGGGAAACTCCACCCAGATCAGGATTCAAACCTGGATCCTCAGTGCTGAGAGGCGGATGTGCTGTATAGGTTATGTCTGAATTATTTATTCATTGCCATTCTTTGAATAAAACTAAGGAACCAAGTAATGTTCTTGTACATAGAAAGGTAACAAACATGGGACCAGGGAACAAATTATATTGCTCTAATGTGCACTGCAGCTAGCTAATCCAACACTAGGGATCTGTTTTTATAAATATGAATTTATATTCATATTTGAAGGAGTTTCTTTTGATGTTACCTAATATTTTCTTTTTTTCTCAATAGTAATTAAATCTTCTATGACGATATTAGATAGGGCAATAGATATAATGTAATTACTTTTTTATTTAAGATGAAATATATAATACTTTTTTTTGAGTTGTGAATCTGGTATCAATTGCTGTAACTGTAAGTACTATTTTATACCAGCGAATTATAAATAAAAATGGAATTTTAAACGATAAATTATTAACTATCAATTATTCTATTGAAGAATAATTAAAGAAAAATAGAAGTAATATCCATACCCAAGTCTTGATCTGAAAATGAAAGCATGCAGTTCATGTGAAGAAACTCACCAACATCCCCGAAATGGATCTGTTAATTTTAGAAAAACTTACGTTGCAATTGCATATTTTTTTCATTTATATAAGTTATATTGCATTATTTTATATAATAAAAAAGGCTGGTCTTAATATGAAACTGTAAGCATTTATTTGGCCTATGTGGGTAGTGTTTTTTTAATTTATTTATTTATTTATTTATTTATTTTTGGCTATAGGTTTACAGAAATATATAAAGTGCTGACTGATTTACATACATTGATAAACAATACATTTTTAAGATATACTGTATATTTTTAATGGGTTAAATGGCCTAGTGGATATTGTTTTTAAACATATGTTTTAAACTTTAAAAATTGTAATAATGATTAATATATTTAGAGTAACTCTGAAATAAATTAGTTGTTTTTTTGTTAGTGATTTATGTGATTTATGTAAAATGTTCTTTTCAGCAACATTTCTAAAATGTAAATATTCGACAGTCTAAAGGTCGGGAGCGATCATAGTGCAAATATTCATTTAGCTGCTAGTTGTGTTCAGCTGTGTTTAAGTGTAGGAAAGATTTTTTTAAACTTATTTTATGTGACGACTTGGCACAGTAAGTATATTTTTTCACTTAATTTAAATCATATACTTATTTATTCAAGCTTATTATTTCCTGTAACAGTATTACAGCTACTACTAATAATAGTGAACATAAAGGTATATGTCTCTGGATGTTTTTTAGAGGGCTAATGTCTGCATCCGTGATCAGTTTGGTGATTATTTTTTTCTACACCTTAACACTGGGTGTCCAAACAGCAGGTCAGTTTATCCTGTGGGTTTGTGTGTTTATGCTAATACACATGTTTTTAATTAGATTTAGATTATTATCTGTTGGAATCTAACGTTACCTAAAATCTAAGATGTTAATATAATGTAATTTAATCTATTGCAAATATTTTTTAAGCAGATCTATGTTTGATGTGTAATTTCAGAAACAAAGTTTTAAGTTTTTAATGAACGGTTTTATACAAAAAGTCTTATTAGGCTTGTACAATGCAGCTTTATTTTAATCAATTTTATTGTTTTTTTATAAGCTTTAATATAAATTCAATTCTTTAATCTTAATTTTCCCACCTGTTCTTTAAAGAAACATTATTAAGCAATTTTACCATAAAATGTAATATAAGGCCAGCAATGGATTGGCACCCTGTCCTGGGTATATCTGCCTAGCGTCCGAGATGTTCTCCCCTGGATGGGCATAGGAAACCTACCGTGACCCTAGTACAGGATTAAGTGGAAGATAATGAATAAATGAATGAATGAATGAATTTTATATTAGGCAAATTGGCCTTTTCTTTATACAACCATGCTGCCAGAGTCTGTCAATTAGCACTAAGGTAAACAGCCTGGGGTGGCACGAAGGCTTGGTGATTAGCACATTCGCTTTTCAGCCCTGGGTATTCCTGGTTCGAATCCCAATCTGGATGAAGTTTCCATGTTCTCCCTGTGTCTGCGTGGGTTTACTCCGGGTTCTCCGGTTTCCACCCCACATTCCAAAAACATGGCTTCAAGGTAAATCAAATGCTCTAAATTGCCCAGTATAGTGTGAGTGTGTATGTGGCTGTGTGAGTGAGTGAGTGAGTGAGTGAGTGAGTGTGTGCCCAGCGATGTCTTTCCTAAGACGAATTGACGCTGTATTGGCCGCAAAATGAGGCCCAACACCATACTAATAAATTAGTGTGGTCTAAAACCAGGTGTTTCAGTTTCATTGTCCAACCCCTATAGTTATCTAATTGTTAACTAACAGAGCTAGTGTATACTACTCATTTTAATGTTAAACTGTTATATTTCTCAGTGTTCATTAATCACAGTCAGGCTGCAAAGATGCTACGAAATCGCAGAGCAAACTATTTTCTGGAGGAAATAAAGCCTGGAAATTTAGAACGTGAATGTTTCGAGGAGACCTGTTCTAAAGAAGAAGCAGCAGAAATATTCCAGAATGCAGAAAAAACTGTAAAGTTGTGTGAATGATTGCATGTGTGTGAATTTTACAAATGTACAAAGAATCTTTTTTGACTCAATTACTTCAAATTATTCATTTTTTTTTTTTATACAGATTTAACACTCAACAGATGCCTCTTTTATACCCAATCATGATCCTTTCATTTGTTACTAGTATTGGGAAATAGTTTTGTAATTTCAAAATCTAATATATTATTGTTATTTCTCCCTGACCCAACATTTTTTGAGTGTGTTACAAACACCAAGCTATGAATTTATTTTTGCATTATGTATAATTAAGTTGGTATTCTTTAAACATTTAACAATAATATAATGTGTATATAATTAACAAATTACAAGAGTGTGCCATTATACTGAACACTATGGCTGTGATTCAGTTGTTAATAATTACAGCTGGCTGATATTTAGTAAAAAAAAAAATGTCAAAGGAAAACAAATAAAGGAAAAAAAAGAGATTCAAAATCTATTTGATTGATTGGTTTCATTGATTGATTTGTCTCCCATTGATTTGGTTTCCTCATAAATGCGCATGATATATTGCTAGGCAACTGATCAGACTAGTTAGACACTATCTGCATTCACCTTACCAAATCAATGAATAAATAATTATTAAACAAAAAAAACTCCAATATATGGTGCTTGTAATAAAGTAAAGTTTTAATTGTTCTTTTGCTGTTATGCTGAAAATTAGCAAGCTGTGACTATATACAAATCAATCACAGCCATGCTAATATTTAGTATGAATATCATGACCTCTCTGTGTGATAATGCTTAATTGCATAGCTGTTTTACAGTGCATCATAAAAATCAAGTTTTATGCATGTTCAAATTAGAAAATTGTATATTCTGTAATGTTTAAAGATTTTTTTTTATAACAGATGGAGTTTTGGTATCGATATCAAAGTAAGCAATATTCCATATATTAACATGTAAATATAAAGTTTGAAATAAAATAGTTTTCAAGTGCTTTGTCTTAGTGTGTGTGTGTTTATGTGTATTTATGTGTGTTTATGTGTGTGTGTGTGTGTGTGTTTCAGATCTGAATCGATGTCTTCATAATAACTGTATTAATGGCGGAATCTGCAATGACATTGGAGGTTATTATGAATGTATTTGTCCACCTCGCTACAAAGGAATACACTGTGAAAAAGGTTTGCTTTGTGTATAATTTCTTTTCTATGTCCTTGAATTCTGAATGATTTTGTATTTTGTATTAATCACATTATGACTCAAAACCATTTTTATTTAATAGAAGCTCATTCTTAACCTTATCATAACTAGCCTAGCTACAACCCTAATTCTAACACTAAGACAAAACTCATCCTACACTGTAATATTCTCTTATTTGTAAGTCGCTTTGGATAAAAGCAGCTGCTAAATGACTAAATGTAAAGATTAATATGCCTGGTTCACTCACACCAATGTTCCATTTAAATTTTGAGGCAAGAATGTTTTAAAATTAGGGTGAGTTCATGTTTTTTAGGCTGATATTTGAAATTTAGACATTGTAATCCCCAGTAGAGCAAACGAATATCATTTGTGATTTACAGAATATTGTGTGTTTTGCACATGTGTGTAATTGCTGGTTATTTTTACTTCCTGAATCAAACTATAGAGGTGTTCGAGTGTGCATATAAGAATGGTGGATGTTTTCATTACTGCAGTAACTCTGTTCTAATTGGCTCAAGCGTGACTTGCAGCTGTGCTGATGGTTATGAACTAGAGGCAGATGGACAAAGCTGTAGAGCAGCAGGTAGGAACATGGAAAATGTATATTTTAATACGATCAACACAATTGATCCATAAGAATCCTGAACATCAGCAATATACCGTAACATTAATATAATTATAACATTTCCTAGGGCCATTCCCCTGTGGAAAACAATGGAATCAGGACTCCATGCAGCGGTCCTTATTGGACGATTTAATTTCAGCTGAGACAGAAGATGGCTCCACCTTCCAGCTCACAAACACAACCTCAAATATACCTTCAAATTACACAGATACCAGAAATAATGCTACTTATTTAATAAATGGTACAGAGAAAACGGATGAAATACATACCAGAATTGTGGGTGGCCAGTTGCAGCGTCAGGGTGGGAGTCCATGGCAGGTAGGCAAATGTAGTCAGAGTTTATCATCATCAATAAAGTATCATAAAGTCAAATTTCACGTTCTATTGCAGGTTCTATTGCGACGAAAGGATGAGACTGGTTTCTGTGGAGGAACACTGATCAGTAAACACTGGGTTGTTACAGCAGCTCACTGCTTACAAGAAACACCTGATCATGTGACGCTTGGTGAGCAGCACAAGAACAGTTTATTACATCTACAACTAATATAACCGTTTTTGGTGTTTATTTTTTTTTTTGTGTATGGTTTGGGATATTGGTTTCCAAGGCCACATCTGCGCTATCATTTCCATCAAGGTATTGGCATCGGTGCTAGTATTTCAAAACTGTCAACCTTTTTGAGTTTTGTTTGTTAAAATTAAATAATAACAATATCATTAAATTATAAACTCTTAATTCAATGGCAAACGTTCTCAAAAATGGTTTCGATAAACTGACTGGTGCATCATCTACAGTTGCCAGAAAAAGTGTGAAGTGTGAACCCTTTGGGATTACTTGGATTTCTGCATAAATAGGTCATTAAATGTGTTCTGATTTTTATCTAAGTCAAAACTATAGACAACACAGTCTGCTTAAACTAATACCACACAAAAATATATACAGTATGTTTGCATGGTTTTATTGTACACACACACACAACATGTAAATATAAACAGTGCAGTGTGGAAAAAGTATGTGAACCCCTAGGCCAGGAGGCAGCCAACCTAGAGTCCAATCAATGTGATGAGATTGGATGTGTTGGTTAAAGCTGCCCTGCCTGGGTGGATTGCCGTCACCAACAGAAAAATTTATTCCCAAGTTTACCAAGACATTTTGCGGGAAAATTTGAAGACCATCTGTCCGCCAACTGAAGCTCAACAGAGGATGATGCAACAGGACAACAACCCAAAACATAGAGGTAAATCAACATCAAAATGGCTTTAACAGAAGAAAATGCGCCTCCTGGAGTGGCCCAGTCAGAGTTCTAACCTCAACCCAATTGAGTTGATGTGGCATGATCTAAAGAGAGCAAATCACACCAGATATCCCAAGAATATTGCTCAACTAAAACCGTTTTGTGACAAAATTCCTTTTGACCGTTGTCTAGAGTCTGATCTGCAACTACAGGAAACATGGTTGAGGTTATTGCTGCCAAAGGAGGGTCAAGCAGTTATTAAATCCAATGGTTCACATACTTTTTCCACCCTGCAATATAAATGTTTACATGTGTTAAAAGCAAACATGCATTTTTTTTGCGTGGTATTAGTCTAAGCAGACTGTGTTTGTCTATTGTTGTGACTTAGATGAAAAGCAGAACACATTTAATGACTAATATGTGTACAAATCCAAATAATCCTAAAAGGTTCACATACTATTTCTTGCAACTGTACCTTGTCTACACACACACACACACGCACACACGCACACACGCACACACGCACACACACACACACACACACACACACACACACATTTTTTAATAGATAAAAGTCACTCACTGATTTTGCTTATTTGCCAAGATAACTTTCTTCAATTCTGTCTTTATTCAAGTTTTCGGGAAGCAAAGCGGTGCTGTGGAATCAAACACATTTAGTCAGATGTCCTTTATGCTGTTGACTTGCAATTTGCAGCATGCTTTACAGAATTAGCTTAATGTTAGCCACCCTGCGTTTTCCCCTACCCTCTACCCACACACCTCCCATATTCCTCTCCACTCCACCCGTGCGTCTATCAATACAGATATGACACACACCAAGCACCTTATATTATTTACACAGAAAACATGTAATAAAAAAGAAAATAATGTATAAACTTTAAGAGATTTAAGATTTTGAACAAACATTCACTTTTTTTATATAGATATAACTCACATTTCCCAAAGCACATCACGGATTGGTACTGCTGCTTACGTGAGACAGTGACCCATAAAATATTTTGCACATCGGCATCGCATCTGGTAATGTTTTGGCAGTACTACTACATATGAACCACATGTAGTCCTGATCTGGTGCATCTATGGCCCTTCTCTCTGGCGCAGTAAACCCAAGTGCTGTCAATTCCAGTGGGTCAGATGGCAATGAATGTTTGTCAGATCTGGCCCAGAATGGTTTTACCTAGGAAATAAAATGAAAACAAACTTGACCAGGCATGTAAATCAATATAACTGTATTTTTTATGTTTAAGTTTAATATAGTATTTCTAGTTTAAAATTTTGGTTAAATATAATTTTATAAATATAAAAGTGTTTCTGTGCACACTGTGTTGTCAACAAACCAGTAAAAATAATGCTTAAATTCCCATTATTTTCTGTGTGCAAATGTAAACTTTTTATTGTGTGTGTGAATAACAAAGACTGTAACGGTTTTGTTCCCAGGTGATTATGATAAATCCCGCCCTGATGTTGGTGAGCAAAAAATTGAGGTGAAGAAAGTTCTGATTCATCCTCACTTCCATGAGTTCACATTTGACAGTGACATTGCTCTGCTGTACCTGGCCAACTCTTCAACTTTTAGTACAGTAGTTTCTCCCGTGTGTCTTCCAAATGCTCACCTGGCCCGTCGGCTAGAACGATCAGGAGAGCATGGGATGGTGACCGGCTGGGGTGCCACCAGCTACCTCGGGCGCTCTTCTCGTTTTCTGCGAAAAGTGGCACTTCCAGTTGTGGACCAGCAGGAGTGTATACACTCCACTGATCAAGTCATCACTGATAACATGTTCTGTGCAGGATTTTTAGCGGCAGGGCAAGATGCTTGCACTGGGGACAGTGGAGGCCCATTTGTGGTAAACTACAGAGGAACCTGGTTCCTTACAGGGGTTGTGAGCTGGGGTGAGCAATGCGCTGCTGAGGGAAAATATGGTGTGTACACCCGAATTTCCAACTACCTTTCTTGGATACACAACGAAATAAAGAAACATGAAGAGAACAGCAGTGAAGCCATGCAATCATCGTCACTAAAACCAAACCCTTAGCAGAGTTAAAACTAAACACTGACCCAAACAACAACACATAGAACCTCAGGATGAATATCTTTTCTTTTTTGAAACTATAATCTACAGTTTTGGTGCATGTGTATTTAAAAAGTGCTCTATGTTTATGCTTAAAGTGTTTTAGAATTATAATAATACTAAACATGTTTATTTGGCATGTTTCGTAGTAAAATTCAGATCAATTAACTGAAATGCAAAAGTTGCAAAAATAAAACTAACAAAAACCCTGGCATAATAAAGCAATAAGGCATGAGAGGGCATGCATTATTGTAAATAATCCACAAGTAAGCGGTGTTATTAGGCACAACTTGCAAGCAGGCTACAGTTACACCCCATCTCGTGGTTTTATTACAATAAGGTGCAACTCGAGTTCCGCATTGCTTTTATAAAACGGTTACCAACACATCTTTAAAAATCAAATACCAAATCAAATAACAGAATGCAGTTTATGAAAAGGTTCGGAAAAACAATAAACACTATTTAAATATACAAGATATAAAATAAAGGGAACACTATAACACATTCTAGATCTCAATTAAAAAAATATTTCAGTAGATAATGAAATGAGTTCAGAACAAAATAACATAAAAATTATCAAAATTTAAATCAAAATCATTATCCCATGGAGGTCTGGGTTTGTGAGAGAACTGACAAAATGCAAAAGTGACCAAAACATCAGCCAGAAAAGATGAGAACAGAGAAAAGGTGTGTGGTCACCACCTGCAGAAGC
>JAOUQT010333723.1:0-13266 GCA_025769995.1 Xyliphius kryptos | reverse complement strand
GGATTGATTATGTTATATATTATGTAGGGCGGCACGGTGGTTTAGTGGTTGGCATGTTCGCCTAGCAGTGCTGGGGATTCCAGGTTCGAATCCCGATCTGGGTGGAGTTTCCATGTCCTCCCCGTGTCTGCGTGGCTTTCCTCCCACAGTCCAAAAACATGGATTTAAGGTAAATTGACTGCTCTAAATTGCCCCACATATTGTGTTTGTGTGTGTGTGTTTGTGTGTGTGTGAAAGAAAGTGTGTGCCCAGCGGTAGATTGGCGAGTTGGATTACGCGGAAGAAAATGAAAGAAAAATATTGTTACTAACGTCCATCAGTATTATGGGCGGTTTAGTAGTTGGCATGTCCTTCTCTCATCCCGATCTGGGTGGAGTTTCCATGTCCTCCCCGTGTCCGCTTGGGTTTCCATGCACAGTCCAAAAACATGGATTCAAGGTGATTTGGCTGCTCTAAATTGCCCCCCCCATAGTCTGTGTGTCCCAAACCCTGTAGAGGGTGAGGTGTCAGGAAGGGCATCGGGCGTAAAACACTTGGCAAAATCTAATATGCGAGTTGATTGCTGTGGCGCCCCCTGGAGGAAAAAAGGTAAAATGCCGATAGAAGAACGTCCATCAGTATTATATAACTCTAACAACTGATGCACAACATGAAGACCTTTAAATAAAGAGGCTTCGCTTACTCACTCATACTCGCTCATTCTGGACAACGGCATGCTTCGTGGAAACACTTTGGGGAAGGTCCTTGCAGCCTGACCGTGCACCAGTGCAATGCAATCCCTGATCTGAACCTCATTTTCAGGATCCCCTCATCCAACATCAGCGCCTCTTTCAAAAGCAGAACGTCCCACAGACAGAACGTCGCCAAAATGTTGTCCCAAATAACAGGAGTGCACTGTGGGGGTTGTAATATTTTGTGTAATGAAGTCTCACCTCGACGGGAAACCGCCGGCCGTTGATGCTGTGTTCCGAGCCGTCCGAACCGTTGCTCTGACCCCAGTGGAACTCCACCTTCTCGGCTTTGAAACGCCCGGGTAACCCCGCCCCCTGCACAAAGTACTCATCTTTCAGCAGGATGGCCACTGAGAGAGAGAGAGCGAGAGAGAGAGAGAGAGAGCGAGAGAGAGAGGGGTGCAGCAGGGTTAGGGCTCAGATCCCAGACTTTACAAATACAAGAATTATTGATTAGGATTAATATTTAATATCAAATGTTTTTCTTTATATCATAAAACCTTATTTATCTCTCTCCATTGGGCGGGCGAGCTAAAGGTTATATGCGTCCTTACATCTGGACATGGGGAACCCGGATGGTGAATGAAGGAATGTTGAATCTGTACACGGTCATCCTACACGGTTGATTTCCGACTCGTACAGGATGAGATTTAAACTCACAGTGAGGTGGCGCTCTCACGCCGTTGGCTCCCACGTCCGATTGTAATTCCGGATCGGGCGCAGCGCCTCCAGATTACGACTCGTAATTAAACGGACACACGGCTCTATCGCTTTTTTTCGAGGCGTCACCATCTTCGCTACGCCAAATACGGTGATTCCAAATTGGGTGGCTTAGTGGTTAGCATGTTCTCCTCCCTGCGATTCGGATCCCAATATGGGTGGAGCTACCATGTCCTCCCCGTGTCTGCGTGGGTTTCCTGGTTTTCTCCCTCCCACAGTCCAAAAACATGAATTCAAGGTAAATGAACGCTTTAAGTTGCCCTGTGAATGAGTGTGTGCCCAGCGATGGACTGGCACCCTGTCCTGGGTGTTTCATGAAGAAGACATGAAGAACCCAGATAATGAATGAATGAATGTTGAATACGGACACCTGATCTTTAAATGGTACACGGCTGTCCTACACGGTTGACGTCCCCCCACTGAGCCCTGGTCCTCACAAAATTTCTTCCTCAAAAAATAAATAAATAAATGAATAAAGGAGTTTTTTCTTGCTCTTTGAGGATTCGGGATCATAACTCCGTAAAAGCTGCTTTGTAACAAACGCACTGCTGTAAAACACGCTGTATAAATAAATTATTTCAACTTAAAGCTACAGCGACCTCAATATTTTAAGTCCACGCATCGGTTTGATTTTATTTGTAATATGTATTAACGAGAGCGACACGGTGGCTTAGTGGTTGGCACGTTCTCCTCTCAGCGCTGGGGATTCCCGGGTTTGAGTCCTGATTTGGATGGAGTTTCCATGTCCTCCCCGTGTCCACGTGGGGGTTTTCTCCGGTTTCCTCCCACAGTCCAAAAACATGGATTCAAGGTAAATGAATGCTTTAAATTGCCCTGTGTAGTGAGTGTGTGCCCAGTGATGGATTGGCGCCCTGTCCTGGGTGTATCTGCCCAGCGCCCGAGACGTTCTCCCCTGGATGGACATGGGAAACCCCAATGAGACCCTAGTAGAGGAATAGTTTGGTTTGTATTCTATAAACGTGGCTCGCAACTTTACATTCGGACGCTTTTTTCCATCCCAACCTGGTTGGTGTTAGAACACACGGCTGATACAGCGCCCCCTGGAGCAATGAAGGTTAAGGGTCTTGCTGAAGGACCTGTGGTGGTGACGTCAGTGGAGCTGAGATTTAAACCCAGAACCTTCTGATTGCTAGTCCAACACCCCAACCACCGAGCTACCGCTCCTCTAATGACCCGGAGAGCGCGTGGGTCCCCTATGCTAACAGTACGTCACCGTGCTGGACACCGAGCGATCCTGGCTTTCGTTAATAACCAAAACATCACGGTGGGAAATGAACAAGGTCATCCAGGACCATGTCGTCAATACAAACAACACAAAACAATCACACTGAATCACCAGCATTAAAAACAAAAAAACCAGATGGAGCTGGAAAAAGGAGGTAATGCATCACATGGTGTCTGAGGGACACGCTGGTATGAATATGGATTGGCAGGCGGAGAAACTGATGGGAGCGCCGAAGTCATTCATTTAGCAGCGAGACAATAACTCTGAAGCCACGGTTCGGGCTGCTCTTATTTCTGTTCTTTCAGGACATCTAAGCGTGTATTTCACTCGCAGATTACTGAGAAAGTGAAAAAAAAGCGAGCTGGAAATGGCATTTGGGCCTGGCGCAGTGCGAGGTGATGTCACTTGATTATAAGCTGCGTTTCCATTTTAACGTTTTGAATTTCTGAACAACTGGCAGAAGACTCGCTTTCCACCAGCTCTCGTTCCACACGGATCCTGAAGATGACATCACTCGGCGAGGACGTCCGCATGCCGCCAATCCTCTTATTAAGCTTTATATAAAACAAATTCATTCATAAACACAGTGTACACAAACTAAATGATGTGCTTCATTCGAGGATCTGACAGCAGGGGTTCCCAACCCACGGCCCCCCGGAATATTTTTTTATTGCCGTTTAAAACTACAATTACAGAGCGACTACCCATGTGACCCGTGAAACTGACGGCGTAATCACACAACAAAGGAAACTAACCCCTTACAGCACTTTTTGTCTCTCACCTTACGCTCTTCTCGCTTCTCTCAGTAACAGATCTACTGCTTCACCTGTAGATGGTCCGGCTTCAGGGTCTTTTGTTGTTAACCGTTTATCCATGATGTGTACACAAGACAACAGCTTCACTCAAACTGAAGCAGCTAACTAACTAATTAGTAATCAGATAGCTAGCTCAGCATATTAACCAATCCACTAGCAAGCGCTGCGTGTCGTGTGCAAAAAAAAAAAAAAGATTTTCGGCTTACGGCGGCCCCCTTGCAGTACATCTGCGGCCCACTGGGGGGCCGCGGCCCACAGGTTGAAAATCACTGTCTTAGAGGATCTTAAACCTAATCCCATAAATATGTGGACATCACATTTAACGAAGGGCGGTAGCTCTATGGTCAGGGTGTTGGACTATCAATCAGAAGGTTGTGGGTTCAACCTTGAGCAACCTTGAGTCCTCCTTGAGCAAGACCCCCAACCCTCATTGCTCGAGGGTCCTGTATCACGCCTGTGTTCTGATTCCAATCATCAAGTTGGGATACTTGTAAGTTGCTTTAGATAAAAGCGTCGGCAAAATGACTAATTATGATTATTATTATTATTATTGATGAGTACATTACTTACATATTATTATAAAGCGAGTAGTTCCACTCCTGAAATCTGATTGGCTGTTTGTCCAGTGTTAGTGTTGTATATATATATATACACACACACACACACACACACACACACACACACACACGCGCGCTACCTGTGCATCAATCACTATGGAGATAACACATGCCAAGCACCCTGCATTATACAGACATATACATTAAACAACATGAATGTCTGTGTTCATACTGATTTTAAAGACAGTGGACAGGATGTGACATCACAGGCAGTTTTCACTGGTAGTTTTGTACGTGGTGACGAATTAAAGATGTCGCAACATGTTAAAACTGCAGTTCCCAGGGTTCCCAGCATACACTGTAAACTTTCACTTTGTAAGGTTGAAGTTCAGACCTCTTAACAAAAGGGACGTTGTGATATACCATGAGGCAACGGGGCATTCTAATTATTCTATATTAGGAGGTGGAAATGTATATAATATTATTTAGACTGACCTTCTGCTCGCTGTACTTGTGATCTTTAGCTGCGGCTCTGCAACTCTTCATTCCAACGGCTTCAAAACTGCTGATCAACCACAGACCGTCTCCACACGAACGTATCTGAGTCCAGAGAAGAAACTTTTTATCATCAGGCACCAAAGGCATGTGTGCATATTATTGAAACGTTGCTAATACGTTGGACATAAAACAAGAAACTGTTCTGTGAGCATTTGGACGTTTGCAGGTTTATTATTTGCAGATTGGGACAGAAAAACTAAAGAAGTCTCAGAATGATGAGTAGAGTCGCTACTCCTGCTCATCAAAAGGAGCCAGTTGAGGTGGTTCGGGACGCCTCCTGACCGCCTCCCCAGGGTTGCTTAGGTTGCTGCCCCGGCCACCCGAACCCCGGAGAAGATAATGGATGGATGGATAAATCTGACAGGGAACAAATTGTAATGACTAAAGAAATGGGTCAGGGCATCTCCAGAAAACCCAATTTTGGGGTTGTTCCTATAAGTAGCAAAAAGCAGTCAATAGGTAAAACAAAAACAAAAAAAAAAACAGTGGTTGCCCAAAATTCACTTGAACTCAGAACCACTGATTTATTTAAGACGCCTAATGTTTGAAGTATAAAAGTACGCTTTGGCAGCGTAACAAGGTAACACAACTCGTTAGAACACTGATAAACAATTGCGCCAATGAAATGTACCAAATGTGAAATGTACCTAAAATATAGAACAGCTTACTTACTTTAATGTGCTTTGTTTTTTTCAAATTCGCGGCCGCCATTTGTTTCCAGATTGTTCTCTGCTCGTCGTCCAATCACAAATTCAATCCGCTCCTTCTTCCCGCCTCCCACCACTTAACAGCCAATAGGATTCCGATTTGAACTGCTATTAGCATTCTAAATGAGCGAATTAAAACATACCTCCAGCTCAGTAGGTGGCGGTAATGCACTTTCTGTGGGTTTGCCACCTGCCATGAAATCCGCAATGAAATGTAATTAAAACGCATAAATAGAACCATAAAATCGATTTATAAATATAGTCAAAATAAAGTAACGAACCGGTTTTGTAAATGTGGTAAAACGTTACAGATATTTCTTTTCAAATGTAAAAAAATAAACTATTAAGTGACAGAAATACTCTGATGATTAAGAAACGGGTGAAAAGTTGAGTACATTAATTTTATTACTTTTATTACCTCTGACCTTGGGTTATAAATCAGAAGGTTGTGGGTTCAAATCCCAGCTCCATTAAAGTTACCAATGTGAGTCCTTGAGCAAGACGCTTTATCGTCATTGCTCCAGGGGGCGCTGTATCAACCCTGTGTTCTGACCCCAAGCAAGTTGGGTCAAAGGGCTTTGGATAAAAGTGTCTGAAAAAATGTATTTAAACAAGCCGCATTCAAGTGGCCTGCGCGTGCTGATGTTGGGGGTCTGTAACACCCCCCCCCCCCAAACTCCTCACACTGTAAGCGGAGCCGAGGACCAAACGTCTACTGCAGGAAATATGAAATTTGTGATAAATAACGGTATGAGCGCGTGATTCCAGCGCAGCACGGGTTTGAGTGTGTATACTGTGTGTGTGTATACTGTATGTGTGTGTGTGTGCATGCTGATGAGCAGTTTAGGTTCTGCTGCACTCCCTCCTCACCGCCCCCTGTCCTCATTTACTGGCTATTCTGGGAACGTCCAAATTACACTCTGTCAGTGTGTGGTGAGGCTGTGTGGTTCTTAACCTCTACTTTATTCTGTTTGCTCTTTTTCTTCACCCTTCTCTAAACCCCCTTTACATCCACGTTTTTATTGCACACAACACTATTCCGTTCCCCTCATCACATCTTTTTTATTGTTTGTTTCCTTTTTGGTAGGATCACTGACGGCCCTAACACTACTTGTTCTTTTCTTGATTCCTCTTGATGTTCATTTCAAGGAATTCTCCTCTTCTGTTAATCTCTTTCACTCTTTCTGCTTTTTTTTTTTTGTTTTTTTTGGCAGTATGCATATTTATGCCTGTCTGTGCCTATAGCTTTTCTTTTTTTCTTTATGCTCAAACCCCTTTTTAAACCAGAGAACCCGGAGGAAACCCACACAGACACGGGGAGATTGGGATTTGAACCAGGAATCCGTAGCACTGAGAGGAGAACATGCTAATCACTAAGCCAACCTCATTTATGAATCAAACCTTGTTTTTTCTAAAAAAAATTTGCAAGTAAAAGATTCCTGGTTTCTTTAGCAATTAAACACTGCCATCTAGTGGCCAAATTACAGAATGCAGTTTATGAAAATGTTTGACAGCACAATATATTTTATTTTGCGCATTTCTACGAATGTGAAGCGGTCAGAGTGTGGCTTATTGTGAATAATGGTCACCACCCCTCCCCCACCCCCCGGCACAAGGAGGACGAGCTTATCAGGGAGCTGTTTCTCGCCTCTCGTCGTGCTTTTTGAGGTTCGGACTCAGAAATCTGTAAAGCTGCTTTGTGACATCACACTGTTGTAAAAAGTTTTCATGTTCTCCCCGTGTCCTCCTGGTTCTCCGGTTTCCTCCCACAGTCCAAAAACATGGATTCAAGGTAAATTGAATGCTATAAAATTGCCCCATAGTCTGTATATTGATTTTCATTCATGCCGTACTCTGTATCAGGAGCACGCCGGCCAGTCAACGGTATAATTTTTAATGTGGAACCCGTGTGGTTTCAGGGATGTGGGGGGGTGTTGGGGTGTGGTTGTTTTTCCCCAGCTGTTGAAAGTAATGCAGATGTAGCAGCAATAACGCAGAAACTTTAGCTGCTAAATTTAGCAAAAAGGATGAAGAAAGCAAAGTGGAGACTCAGACGGACACGTAAACACCGCAGTCCGCATCACAACCAGCGACTTAAACGGTCAGAAGGTTCTAAATGTTCCAAATAAATAGATGACACCATTTATCAGAGAAAATAAAGGTACAGAATGATCTGAAGCAGCATGTCTGTACCTCTGTATGAGAAATGCAGCATATATAACGCCATAATACACCAAACATACACATTATATAACATTCTGTGGGCGGAGCTCTTAATAAAGTACTCAGCATAGTGGTCCTCACAAAGTCTCATGGGTTTATAATGTAATTGTGATGGAATGTGTGTCGGGTTTTCATTGTAACGTAAATGAAATAGAAGCAGGAACCACAGTGGTGCAGTAGGTGGTGCTGTTGCCTCACAGCTGAAAAAGGCTTGTTTTTAAATCCCCTCGAACATCCCTTCTACAGGGAGTTTACATGTTCTCCCAAAGTCTGAAAAATACATTTTTTATAATATTACTTTGGAACGGGGGCGGCACGGTGGTTTAGCATGTTCTCCTCTAAGTTCTGGGGATTCCCAGTTCGACTCACATTCTGGGTGGACTTTCCATGTTCTCCCCGTGTCTGCGTGGGTTTTCTCAGAGTTCTCCGGTTTCCTCCCACAGTCCAAAAACATGGATTCAAGGTAAACTGAATGCTCTAAATTGCCCCTATCGTCTGTGTGTGTGCGTTTGTCCATGTGTGTGCTCAGTGATAAATTGGCACCCAACCTTCTCCCCTGGATGGGCATGGCCGACCCTAGAAGAGGATTAAGCGAAAGATAACGAATGAATAAATACTTTAAAACAAAAACACACACAATTGTCCAGATACAGTTAACGCAACCCATGACAAACATTACAACAATCCATATCTCGCTTTTCTTTTTATACAGTACAAAAAGTTCGGACACGCCTTTATAAAGACATCACAATGAACCTAACAGCTAATTCCAATGCCAACATAAAACTTACCATGGTAACCCTCTCTCCGGGTTCCTTCCACAGCCTAAAAATGTGGATTCAAGGTGAACTGGCTGCTCTAAATTGCCCCTATATGTTGGTATTGTTATGTAGACATATAAGATGCTCTGTAAGTTCCACTGTATATCTAGTGGAACTTCAGGAGAATCAAAATATTGTTTCTCTCTCTCCATCGGTGAAGAGAGAGAGCAGGTCGACTGGTGTGTGTGTGTGTGTGTGTGTACCCAGTGATGGATTGGCATCCTGTCCTGGATGTATCTGCCCAGCACTCGAAACGTTCTCCCCTGAAAGAAAACATTAAAAAGGGAAAAAACAGAACTCTCCTTTCCATTAACACTCACAGTACCAGTGCTTTCCACCAGGGGGCTCAGAGAACTACCACTTAAAGAATAGTAGTCATTAAATCCTGTTCTTCATCTTTAACACATTCATAAAGCTTTATAAAGTATTCCTTTTAAATTCCAATGCCAACCTAAAACTTACCACGGTACGTCTCTCTCCGGGTTCCTCCCACAGTCTAAAAATGTGGATTCGAGGTGAATTGGCTGCTCCAAATTGCCCCCATATGTTGTTATTGTTATGTAGATATATAAGATGCTCTGTCAGTTCCACTGTATATCGAGTGCATACAGGAGACTCGAAATATCATTTCTCTCTCTCCATAGGCGAAGAGAGAGAGAGAGAGAGCAGGTTGATTCAGGGTGAATTGGCTGCTCTAAGTTGCCCCTATATAGTCTGTCTGTGTGAGTGTGTGCTCTCCTGTCCTGGGAGAATCTTCCCAGATACGCGACGAGGTTTAAACCAACGGCGGTAAAAGTACAACGGTTTATTAACAACTTCATTCTCATTGTCATTCAGGATACTTTGACGTTTGAAGACATGATATGGAAAGGTAAACATGACCGATGCTGCCGCGTACGACAATAAATGCTAAAATCATTGGACCTCCTATGAAAGTCTGGCACGTCTGCAGAACGAGATCATGAGGGAATCAGCAAAACGGGAAAACGTTCCAATGCGAGCGCACACTCGCTCTACACACAAAAGTGCACACGCGGGTCACACCATCACTCGTCCACGCAAGACTCAACGCGACGCTGTATAGTTCTGTAGTTACATTTTAAAGGTTGTATTGTTTAAATTCATTCCCATGATGCATCAGGCCTGCTATACGATGCTTATCGATGAGACGTGTGATTCGAACGCGTTGGCACATTTCGTGTCCTTTAGTACGTACGTAACTACACACAGACCTACAGTGTGCTACGGGAAATTAACTCCACGACATGAAAGAAAAAAAAACAGAAGTATTTTGTTAAAACGTTGACAAATTTCCCTTCTATTAACACTCACAGTACCAGTCCTTTCCACCAGGGGGCTCAGATAACTACCAACAACAGTAGTTAATGACATCACTTTGATCTGCTCGGCCAACAGTAACACTTTCTATGAATCCGGGGTTTATAATGCATCATAAACACATTCATAAAGCTTTATAACACTTGTCATAAGCCTTCGTTAATGTACACAGATGTTCCTAACCCCGCTTATGAAGTGTTCTAAGAACATGCCATAAGGCTTTATAACCCATCGTGGCATAATGCATTATAAGTATATTTTAACTTTATATACATAGATGTTCATAACCATAGTCATAAATTGTTATAACAGTCTGACATAAAGCTTTATAACACAAAGCGACATAATGCATTATAATATGAACTTATTTAAACTTTTGATTCTTTGGATGTTTATAAGTTAATGAACAGTTAAAATATATCCTTTATAATGCATTATGTCACTTTGTGTTATAAAGCCTTATGTCATGTTCTCATAGCACTTTATGAGTGTGGTTATGTACAGCTTTGGACATTAACAAAGGTTTATGACAAGAGTTGTATAGCATTATAAATACTTAATGAAACTTTATAAATGTGTTTATAATGCATTATGAATACCGGATTCAGGTAAAGCATTGTGTTATAAAGCCTCATGGCATGTTCTTATAACACTTTATGAGTGTGGTTATGTACAGGTATGGACATTAACAAGGGCTTATGACAAGTATCATGAAGCATTATAACATGTAACTGTTAATTAACTTTTTGTGATAACCTTATAAAAGGTTATAACTGCTTTTTATAAACATTAAATGAAGTGAAATTGTGTTGTATTAATCAGAATGTCCAAACATCCAAAAAATAAAAAGCATTATAACAACATGTTATTAACATCTGTGTACATTTTCAGAGGCTTATGACAAAGGATATAAAGCATTATAAATGCTTTATAGAGCATTACATGGTAACACTAGAATGCTTATAAACGCTTTATAACATTTCTCAAAAGCCAATAGGTTCATAATCATAGTCATAAACTGTTATAACAATATGACATAAGGCTTTATAACCAAAGTGACATAATGCATTATAATCTGACTGTATGTAAACTTTTGATTCTTTGGATGTTTAGACATTCTGACTTAAAACACGATGATTACACTTTACCTAAAGTGTGTAAAGAGCAGTTATAAGCCTTTATAAGGCCTTATGTACGTACTATGTATGCAGTCTCTTTCAAAGAGGTCATTATTGAGAACTGTAAAGAAAGCTTATAAGCTTTTATAAACAGTTACGAGCACTTATGAAGGTATTTTCAGGAAGAGCACTCGTTATAAGGCTTTATGTCACTGGTCTTTACAATAAGTTAATGATTTATAATGCATTATGTCACTTTGTGTTGTAAAGCCTTATGGCGTGTTCTAATAACACTTTATGAGTGTGCTTATGTACATCTATGGACATCAACAAAGGCTTATGACCAGTGTTATAATGCATTATGAATGCCGGATCTATAGAAAGTGTATTCTGTTTGTGTTATCCGGGTTTTCAGCCGCGCCACTCAGTTCACATCACCAAATACAGTAATAATCAATAACTTAAGCACCGATGTTCTGCAAACGAAGCGAGTACTAAAGGTGAGCTGTACAGTAAAAGGTACGTCACTGCTGCGGTTCTACATTTTGGAAAGGGTGACCTGCAGCGCACAACTTGTCCTCTATTACAAAATGCTCGCTAAACTAAACAGGGACACACATTCTCAGGCACGGTCTAATTAGTATATATGGTTCTGTTGCCATGGTAACGACGTCACAGCCTTCGGACAGCTCCAGTGGGATCAGTCTGTCATTTGGTTCTTGTTCATCTTTGTTAGAAGCGTTCGGGTCTCCATCCATCCGAGTCGATGACGAATGACCGGGGGTGGGCAAACTTTTGACTCGCGGGCCAAAATGGGATCCATCATTTGTTTCACTGTCCACTTTTATCTGCTTTGGTCCGCTTGTTTTTTTTTTACAAAAACGGCTTAAAAAACAAAGAGAAGAAAAAAACACTTTCTCAGTGGAGTGCGCCATCTATTGGGGAATGCAGGGATAGCGGGGAAAAGGAAAGCAAGTAAGGCATAATCGTCTTCTTCTTCTTTCGGTATTTTACCCTTTATTGTCGCGGGGGCGCCACAGCCGAACTTGCATATCACACTCGGCCAAGTGTTTAATGCCGGACACGCCCCTCACCCTCTACCTGGCTCGGAACACACGGACTATGGGGAAAACTTGGAGCAGCCGATTTAATAATCTGTTTTGATAAGATGGACAAATTTGGCGGTCCGGATTAAAAAAAAAACCTAACGGGCCAAATCTGGCCCGCGGGCCGCAGTGAGCCCACCCCGGTTTAGATGTTGACTTACGGATTCCCAGCTCCACACTGCACCGAAAACGTGTTGCATTGCCGAAAAACACGAGATTTTCACCGCGATGAAGAACCCATCAGGTGCCGATGCACTCGGAAGGATGACTCCGCCCCTGATGATGCGGTAAGTGGCACCGTCATTGCATTAGTATGTTCTTGTGTATGTTCTTGGCAGCGGAGTCGCTGTAGTTCCCATGGATCCATAGTCCAATTAAAGAACCGTAAAAGCAGCAGCAGACACACCGAGGCGTCAGTCAGTGCGTCTCCAAAAACATACGTTTTGAACTTCTATATTAGTTCTTAATGTTCTAGCTATTTTAGTCAGAGGATAAAAAGCAGGTTCTCCTTCGAAAAGAGAACGTTCCACATTCAGTTTTTTGTAGCTCCACCCTACACGCCAAAATCCAGAGGATATACCATGAAGCTTCATTTCCAGTTAAAGTCCAGATGCCTGCTTCCAAACTCCGCCCCCCTCCCTGACCGGTCCTGCCGAGCCGCCCGCACAGGTGACGGAGGCTAGGACACGAGGAGGGCAACAAGGAGCAGCATAGTTATGATGATCAGCAGTCGATCTCGAGAGGGACCGCTCCCGCTGACACTTTTCTCCAGTTTGGGAATCTTGGGGTTAAACTCATCTGTGGAAAGGAAAAGGATCATGGGAGATCATTATCGTAGGCATTATCGAGGGCGTGGCATTATCGTAAATAAATCATTTTATAAAAACACAAACACAAGCTTTGTTACATTAATGTGTTGTTTTAAAGCAAAATTGTTAATAATCTGGTTTCTGCGATGTAATTCAGTCCGGTTTTCAAAGTAAACGCTGATCGCTGAGTTTTCTAGTTTCACTAACAACTACTGCCATCTAGTGGCCCCATTACAGAACACAGTTTATCAAAAAACATCAGGAAAAATAATGTAAATAATGTCATGTCATTTAAAAAAGGTACTTTTTATAATACTAACTAAATTGCTATCCTCAATATTTTTTTTTACTTTTAAATTTAGTTGGAGATGAGCCTAAGTTGTAAGTTTGAGATGACCCCATGTCGTAACTTTAAGATAACCGTGTCATAACTTTGAGAAAACCCTAGGCCGTAACTTTGAGATAACCCTAGGCCGTAACTTTGAGATAACCCTAGGCCGTAACTTTGAGATAACCC